>OMLP01015959.1:0-19957 GCA_900302685.1 Spondyliosoma cantharus
CAGCCCGTTTCTCTGCGTATCTTTGACCCCCACCCCCCCTTGCTTGCCGAGCTCGCAGAGAAAACCGGACGCTGCCTGCTGAGCTCTGATTGGACGCTTGGGCCGCCAGTCAAAACATCAGATAAAGAGCTTGCGTTTCATTCGCCAGTTGTCCTGTCTGTTATTAACACATAACCGCCTCCTGTATGACATTCGAGTATATATTATATTTGCAATACATACCAGCACTCCGTGTCAGTGTTAAGTCGTGTACTAACATATATTTGCAATGGGTAATGTGTCCTTTGCTGATTTACTGTTGCCATTGCCAGTTCCCCTATGCAGTCAGTACACAAGTACCTGTATTTGAAGACGCGACGAGTGTCCTTGTGCTGAAATTTAGGAATTAAATTCAACAATGGCCTCCTGATTATGTATTTTGTGCATTTTTGGGACGGATGCCCCTGGAAGGACACTCCACTTACAGTCCCGCCTACTTGTTGGTTTCGTGCGCAAAGGCAGGCACGGCGATCTTACGGTGGGGGATGGGTGAATGCTCTGCAAGCCGTTTGGCGATTGGTCGGAACAGAGATTCGAAGTAACAACACACTCTCTGATTGGTTGTCTAGACTCCCACGAGGGGTCTCATCCAAAAGATTTCCGAAAGGGTTTATTGTTTCTTTGCTTTCGGGAGCTGAAATTGTTTGCTATCTGCTCAGTTCTACAATCAAATAAAGAGACGGAAAAATGGTATGTGCGCCTCGGCGAATATTAAATGTATCATCTGGGGTATCGGTACACTAGTGCTGTAATTAATTTGCTACTGTAGAAAGTGTTGTTTTGAATGTAAAGTGAGGAAATTCGAGCAGAAGGTGTGTGGTCAAAAAGCTTGCTAAAGAGCTAACTGTCAGCTAACACGTTAGCATTGCCAGTAGCGCGAGAAGTCTGCATTTTGTTGGCTTCCCGTTAGAGGTGATCTATTTTCCGCGATTGGTTGTTTTTTCGGAAAGTTAATCTTTTGCAGAAACGAAGAGCTTCATTCGAAGTATGAATCCGGTTTCACACTAACGTGTTTTTTCACTCGGTGTAGCCCGAGCCCCTCTGAAAGGTGGATTAGCAACCATTAGCAACCAAGAAGCTAAATTTAGCTATTTCATTAGCTTAACGGTTGGGTAACTGTTCGTAGTTGCCGTTCACAATACCTCCATAAATAAGTAAAGTGGAGTAAAATTCACTGTATGATTTCCATGTGCCTAGCTTAGTTGACTTTAAGGCAAACTTTTCTCCTGTTGGAATTTGTGAATGAAAACTCACAGTTGACCGTCTTAAAGCGGCGCGTCTGTTTTGTGTTTGTCGCGGGGTCTGTGGCAGCAGCCCGCTAACAGCATCTCATGTATTTTTTTTTGTTAGAATCAGTCTGTTAGTTTTCTCAACTTAATCTGTTTTTTGTTTTTTTTCTATGATTTATGCGGGCAATTTCTGGCAACAACTGAGGCCGCTCTTCTGTGTTTATGTTTTATCTTTGATTGGCGGGAAAGCAATACTAGTTTAATCGGCATCTGTTACCCGTTGACGTGCTAATGCAGTGCGTTCAGTGTTGACTTTCTTATTTGTTTAATTTCCATTTTTCTCATTGAACCACGTCATCCGCCATTATTTGGTTAAATTTCATTCAAACAAATGAGAGGATGCTGTTTAGTTGTTGTTATGCAGGACATATTCTTTCAGAAAGTACAAGCACTGTAGCCTCACATTTCTGCTTCAGTTCATTGTCTTGCTTGTCTGATCTAATGCGCTTGTTTGTTATTTCAACCCATGCAGGCTGGTGGCAAGGCAGGAAAAGACAGTGGCAAAGCCAAGGCGAAAGCAGTGTCCCGCTCCCAGAGGGCTGGGCTGCAGGTAAATCTCTTTGGTTCCTATATGCATATGTGATTTTACTGCATATCCTGTGTGCCACCCTTCCTGGTCACAGAGGGTTTGCCCTTTTTATTTGCTTGGCTCAAACCACTGTCTTGTGTCTGTTTCCTGCCAGTTCCCAGTGGGTCGTATCCACAGGCACTTGAAGACTCGCACAACCAGTCATGGTCGTGTAGGAGCCACAGCAGCTGTGTACAGTGCTGCTATTCTTGAGTACCTCACTGCTGAAGTAAGTGTTCCCCATTTTGTGCATGTTTATTAATAATGTCGCGCACTGTTTATCACGTCATGCCAAGTTTCTGTGTGAGATGGTGCTGTTTGCCTCATTCATGGTCATTTTTTCTTCTGTCAGGTACTAGAGTTGGCGGGCAACGCCTCCAAAGACTTGAAGGTGAAGCGTATCACTCCCCGTCATTTGCAGCTCGCCATCCGTGGTGATGAGGAGTTGGACTCCCTCATCAAGGCAACAATTGCTGGAGGAGGTGAGCTGGCAGTTTCCCAAACAGAAATCTGCTATTTATTTATATGTTGTCTTTATTGTTCGTGCATCATACTCTCTTTGGTGCCGCAGTGATCTGCTCACTCTGTTTGTTACATTCAGTTGAAATATTATTCTGCCGATCACAGCTGCTTTTGCATTAAACATTTGGTCTCACTAATGTTTTCTTTTGTTTTCAGGTGTCATTCCCCACATCCACAAATCCCTCATTGGGAAGAAGGGCCAGCAGAAGACTGCATAGATGCCATGTTGACCAGAAATTTCGGGGCTTGGGCTTTGATAGGACCAGGAGTTCACATTTGTTCTTTTTTTATTAATATTATAGCAAAAGAAGAGTGATTGTTAGGCTTTGTGTTGTAATATTTTCCCATAACTAGAAAAAAAGTACAGAAAATCCCTTAACGACAAAAAACCCTTTGTATGTTATTGTAGTACGTTTGACTGGGGAGTTCATGATTATTTCAAATGGTGACAGTGAATTTGTTTGATTGGCCTGGGACTCTGTAATGTTTTATACTGAAAAAAGAAATTGTTAAAACCATTTTTTATATAAAAACTTGTTTTGTGGTTATTTTCTTGAAGTTACAATATTTACTATATTACAAGTTTTTAAGCAGATTTTTTTGAACATCAGCATGGATAACAGCTAAATGTGAGATGGTGCTTTTTTTTCCTCTTGACTTACTGTAATATTTTGAACTGCACAAGGATAGTGATGTATTAAAAGTTGAATTTTTTACATCAAAGTGAAATATCTTTGAAAACTACTCATTGCAACCTCTGCTACCTTCTTGTGTTGTTACTAGCAGTTCAAAAATGTATTAAACGCTGCTGCGATCAGGATTCTGATCCTGCAGTGTTTTTGCCTCACTGTGGAGCCATCTGTCAGGTACATGCCACTGCTATGTGGTTGGTACCTTGGTGTATGGAGAAGATTGAACATCTGGCAGATGTGAACCATATCAGTACTTTGAAATGTACCCACAGTTCCTAAATGTATGCACAAACTGAAATGTCCCATCCATAACGTTTTTCAAGTTAAGAAGTCGAGAGTCTTTTCTAAAAGCTGTGTTCAGGGAAATGACGTATTTTATCTTTGAATAAATACCCGTTGCATGTTATCCATGGCTTCGTTTGAAACCAGTACTTGACATTCATTTTGAAGTTGAGTAGTTTGTGATGTTTGAGGTGCTTCAGCTGTCCAACAGTATATGGGGGGGGGGTAAATCAATGCTGTCTATTTAACAGAATAGTTGTCAAACACATCTAGATTGTTTGAGCAGGATTCAATTTTCATTTCATAATTTAGAACTGTTGCACCAAGTGAATTTCTGCGTTTTAAATAATTGCTGACTGTTATGCTGTTTTAGTTTAAGAATAGAATAGAATATACTTAGTTTGACTAAGTGAATCATTACTTGGTCACCTGACCATAAAATGTGACGTTTTTGTCAGTAGCCAAATGATTTGCCTGCAGCTTCACAATTTGCCAGCAGAGGGAACCACTGGCATTCACAACAACATCTCTACTTTTTCTGCATTATCTTTAAAAACTGAGATGAACAGCATATAATATTATTCCTTCAGCTTCAGAGATGCTCCATGAATGTGTCAAATTGGCAATGTGATGAGATGGATACTTGTAAAAAATTCTGAATCAAACAATGAGAAAAATTTGTGGTAACTGAACGTTTCTAACACGTTCTTGTGAGCATGTTTGAAATTCCTGTGGCATTATTTTATTCTGCTACTATATGACTACATTACAGGAATAAGGATAATAATGGATATAATATATTATTAAAATAAGTATATATGGTTAGGGATCTGCCTGCTACTTTCAAATGTAGTTATAGAGACTATTATTTCATACAAAAATTTATTATAATTATTTGCACTCGATGAAAATACTAATAATAATAATTTCTGCTATTAAGCATGATTGTAATTTAAAAATTGAGGGATTGGGATTTGAAATGAGATTCTGCTGCCCAGAATCATTTCTTGTGAAAAAAAATTAGAAAATAGAAAATAGAAAATAAATTTAAATAATAATGATGTATCACTTTATATGAGCTGCACAGACTTTTTCTGAAGGCCTTCGGTGCTGTTGAGGATGCTTAGAGCTGTTTGTGGAAACAAAACCTTTAAAGACTTCACTTCAGCTGACATGACAGCCATTCCAAGTGGCAGGAGTACAGCTGAAGAACAAGGACAACACTGACTTCAGTCAATGTTTGTGAAGAGATGAGTGGTGGTAGAAGTATTGAAATTATTTACTTTGCGATCGACATGACTCATATTGCACACACAAGTTTGTTGGATCATCCAGGTGGAACTTGTTCAGAGTCTGTCTAAAAGTGAAGTGTTTGCAAAATGATTAAAGTTTACTCAAGTATGATGAGTGGATACTTTCAAAAAGGATCCTTTTGTGGAGTTTAAACTACCACAAGGACACAGTGAGGGGCAGACATGCTGTTTCTTAATGTTTAGTTTTTTTTTCCCGCTTTCCAATCAGTTGAGAACTCAGTTGTCTTCGGTGCACCGCCGTCATGGCAGACAAAAAGTGTCGATCCCCGAGTGCAACCTAACAGGAAGGAGAGTATAATGGTGGATTGGCATGGCACTCGGGCAATAATTATGCATTTACACAAAGGTTTGACACATATACATTCACAAATAAAGCCTAGGTTGCTTTTTGGCGAGAGTTTCACTTTAAATCAAAGGAATCATTCAACATTAACAAGTTATGTCTAAGAATTGGTTAGCTTAACTTTGCACAAGGACTTGAAATAAGGTGAAAGAGCTATCTTGTCTGTGTCCAGTGGTGAAAAGCCTAGCAGCACATCCGTAGCACACTTGTTAATGTGTTTAATCTCATTTGTTTAATCCGTACAAGGAGCAAAGCATTAAAACATTAAAGTGAAGTCATTACACTGTGCCAGAGAAGCTTTACATGCACCGTTAGTCAGATTGTCCCTTTGGACTGAGCCTGGCCAGCTATTTCCCTCGTTTACACTCCTTCTTAATGCCAAAGGAGGCTAATGGCTGCTGATTCTATCTTCATATTTAGCGTATGGGCATCAGTTAGTGTTATCGATCTACCCTAAAAATGTTGAATTGTTCCATACAGGCTTAAAGATGTTATTCCTAAGACAAGTTGATTTTTGAGTCTGATCAAAAACTGACACTTTGGGATGACGGCCAACC
The DNA here is from genome assembly GCA_900302685.1 of Spondyliosoma cantharus. Taxonomy (NCBI): domain Eukaryota; kingdom Metazoa; phylum Chordata; class Actinopteri; order Spariformes; family Sparidae; genus Spondyliosoma; species Spondyliosoma cantharus. The sequence goes on from OMLP01015959.1 coordinate 5,606, forward strand.
TGTCACGCAATCCCAGAGCGTCTGTTTTTGACGAACTGGGAAACCCAGAGTGTCATTATTTGGGAACTAGACTCAAAAATCAACTTTTCTTACAAATAGCACATTTAACAATGATCAAACTCTGGAAGTTTTATACAACCTCATTCTTGCTCAATTTTGTATTTTCACGATAACTTTTCCAAATTAACTTTTGATTCCTCACAGAAACATAAAAGACTCTGCCCATGGTTTTCGCCTTTGTATCCCAACACCTCAGCGTCGTGCTCATCTCATTATTTGCTCTGCAGCTCCCACTGGCTGAGGTGTCGGAGAGTCTCTTTGTCATATGAGCTGCAAATGATGTGGAAGAGATGAGTGATGAGACTGCAGAAGAACAACCAGGGAGACAGGAACAGAAAACTGTGGATTTATACAAGGAAGAAAAAAAAAACTTCTGAAGTTTTGTCTACTCATGTCTGACTCAGAGGTGTAATGACTCTGAAATGATAAAGGATGTTGTGGTGGCTCACAGCCCAGCGCTGACAGCGAAGATCGAATCATGACACTAACAGGACTGACATTTGTAGGAGCAGCAGTGACAGCTGGACCTTTCTTTAAACTAGAAAATCCTCAGATTTGAGCCACACTGATTAATATTACATTTTTGTTCATTTATCTGCCACAAATGGACATATTTTGCAGATTCAACTGGAGAAACACAACATCCTCTAAATCAGACTCAGACTACCACTGGTGTGTGTGGGTCTGTGGATTGACAGCTGTTAGTGAGACTGTCGGTGAGACTACAGATGGCTGGAACGCTCTCTGCACCTAAAACACACTGAATACTGACAAAAAGTTCTCCTTATCTGTGCTTTTTAAACCACAGACAGTAATGCTTCCAACTACTCCAACTATATCTAATTATTCATTAATTGATGCCTAATATGAGGAGTTTCACTGTTATAATCTGTCCCACCAGACATGTGACTCAAGTCAATGAAAATCTTTCTCTTCTGATTAATACTTCATCCCCCAAACTACATAGTGCACCTTTAAGAGAAGAGTCCAAGTAAGTCACAACTCATTTTTTTGAGTTAAAGGGGCAAAGCTGAAAAAAATAAATAAATAAATCAGCCTGTGAATAAACAACAGTTTTGACATTATAATGTCTCTGTACCGTGTTGCAGATTTGTAAACAGAAGTTAGCATGCTAACCAGTTAGGCCAGGCCCACGCATGTCCAAAGCTCCTGTGCTGAACCCTAACACTGCCCTGGTCCTGAGCTCCCTGTCAGAGCTGCAAGCTGCACAGCTACCTGAGCTAACTAGCTACAGTTAGCAGCAGCTAGTGGTTGCTCTGGTTGTATGCTGACTCCTAGGCGATTCTTTTTTTTTTTTAGTATGAATTTGACAGGTGGTCAATTCTTGCATATTGCACCTTTAAAATGGTAGTTTGAGTCTTTAGAACCTTAGTCAGTATATTTCCTGCTTACTCTGTTTGACTCACAGGTGATCTCTGGGAGGGGCAGCAGAAATGCCTGGACAATTGTTGTATACACATAAATATGACTCCAAAACAGAGCATGATTACCTGCTCCTTTACCAGATCATCAAACTAAAACTAAAACTGATGTCAAGGCGCGCATGTTGTCGAGTGGTTAAGAGCGCATGCCACATTTGCACCGGACCCCCGATTCGAATTCGAACCTTTGCTGCATGTCACATCCCCCTCTCTCTCCCATTTCCTGTCTATCCACTGTCAGATAAAGGTGTCTATGCCTGAAAAATAAAACTGATGTCGAGAATAAATCAGAAAAGTTTGATTATGAAGCCTCTGCAAACTCCCAAATTATTTCTCTGATCAATTGTGACATCAGATGTGTTGTCCACATGAGCGCCGGCCTCTGTGGGAACACATGAAAGACGGAGCTGCCTCACATCTTCAAAGAGCGAGTATGATTTGTTTATTCTTACATCTCTCTCTCCCTCTGTCTTTACAGTTTTCTCTGGAGGACGGTGGGAGGGTGACAGCCAGAGGTCAGACTTCAGCTCCCATTCTCCTCTGCAGCAAACAGGAGATGCCTGAAATGCATTGCTGGTGTTATGATTCAACCTGTAATCAGTTCCTGAAAGTCTTTGCTGTTCTATAAACACAGCTCTGTCTGCTGCTGTAGATCTTTTTCGTTGTGTAAAAGAAAAAATCTTGCGCTGCACAAAGAATGATGCGTTCTGATGAGAAGATCTTTTCTTCACAACATGAAATCCTCATTAGTAAAACCTGCAAGAAGACACATTTTGGTCGCTTCTTTGGATAAATCATGTAAAATCCAGTTAAGCCAGACTGTTAGCTCCCTGACTTCAAAAACAAGAATTATCCTTGCAGTCAGTAAGAGAGTCAGCAGTCCCTGCTCAGCAATATAATACAGTCATGTGCTGGTAAAACACATCGGGCCACATTCAAAAAAACACCAGGAAACATTTTTGCTGTGCAGAAGGTCTTTCTTGTTAGATCCAGATCCAAACTCAGATATTTTGATAATTTACTCGTCATTTAAATCGCAATAGAAATTAATCGTTTTTTTGTTTAACGTATCATGATGAAGTCAATGTTGCACAATAGAATGGCTGTAGATTAATGACACCATATGGGTTTGCTTTCTTGATGCAATTTTGTTTGCCATCAGGCATGAAATCTCCCGGAAAACGAAGGCTGACCGTCAGTCCAGTCAGGCTGACAGCAGCATTTCAAATGACTTGATACACTCAGCCTTTGTCCTGTGTTGTTGGTAGTTGTCACTCTGACAAAAATCATCCAGTGTTTTTTTTGCGATCATCCATTTAAAGGAAAAGTTAACTCAAAGACCTGATTCACACCCTTGAGATGTGTTGCATGCTCACGTTTTTCGACTTAACGCAGCTGCAGTGAAGATTTTAGAATAAATAACATATTTTCAAATTAATTTGGGATCTCGTGGCTTCCAGAGAATCTTTTTTGGGGGTTGTTTGTGTCCCCATCTCCGTCAGTGTTTCGGAGAATGCTGCAACACTGCTTCACTGTGAAGCTCCAGAAATGTTTTGTGGACTACTAAACTGGCCGGACATGACATTGACATGGGGTTGAATAGGAAATTACTGAATTTTTGGTCAACCTTTCCTTCCATTGTTTTTTTTTTTTGTTAGATTTACAGCTGCTTTTAGAGGCTTACACACCATCCCTCTTCGACCATGTTGAACCTTACACCCTGTGTAATTAGCGAGACTCACATTAAACCAAATTGATGTTTGCATTAAAAACAACCTGCTTATCCTTTAATCCATAGTATAACCTCTCTGCGCTGATGTCAGTCTGATCTAGTCTCTCCATAAGAACTGAATTAAATCAAGTAATCCATTCTAGCTTTGATTAAAGCAGGTATCACACAGGTGTGATTTGTTATAGCATGCTGGTGAAACTAGAGGTAATTCCTTGTCTTCACGATGAAAAGAAATGAAGGCGTCCTTTGATCCTCTGACAGGGAACATCTTCATACACTTTGAGCAAGAGGAGCTTTCACAGAGACCTGTCAGCGACTCCATGTCGTTATGTTTGATGTTTTCCAACCTTATAGCTGGGTTCAACGCAGCCTGGTGCCACACAGGAAACTCTAGGGCTGAACACATTTATTAAAAGTCTTTAAAAAAAACAACAACACAAACTAACAATAGCACGACATTGGCCTTTAAACTAAAGAGAAAATCAGAAACCAGTATTCAATGTGACTACTTTCAAAACAGCTAAAAAAATCGAAATTTTCACCGAACATCAAGTAAAATAACAAAGAATGAAGCAAACATGATGCTTCAACTAAAACACTTTTTGCTAACACACAAACTTGTTCCAACTGTTGATACAAAAAAAATCAAAGCAAGAAGTCGATTTCTGTTCGAAGTTGTCTACATTGAACCTTGATTGACCTTTTTATGCAATTAGAGTTCATAGTGCAACAATGAGCTGATTCAACCATCTCTTGTAAATTTTTCAACATCACTTCAACGTCTGCACATCTTCTTTTCACACCCCACAAGTGAGCACAGACGAGCAGCGAGCTGTGTGTTCAGTTTCAGACTTGTGTATGGCACAGTTGTCGTAGCTTCATCAGGTGAGTTTATCCAAGGAGGCACCGGTATGGTCTTAGTAGAGGTTTGTGTCGGCCACATGTTCAACACAAGCACTTTGAATTCCCCACGTCTTCACACACATACGTGCTGCTCTGGTTGGCCACATGTATACCTGAGTAGGTATCAACTACAAGAGATGTTATGACTTCATGACTTCACTAAAATCTGTCCACTCATCTACCTACAAACACACACAAACAGCAGTTTTTTCGCTCTCGCTCTGTGTCCCTGAATGTGTTGGCACTGTTCAGGAGGTGTTTCATCTCCACAGTTTGCCTCTGGATCAGCACCAGGAAAACGACCTCCCAACCATTTCGAAGAACAACTTGTTGGGCTTCCTGAAGTAGCGACAGAGCTTCTTAAAGGCCGGGGTGCTCAACGGCGCATGCGGCCTGCCTTTAGACTCGTCCAGGCACTTGTCATGCCCGGCAGACAGGAGACAATAGAAGCCCTTGGTGGTGTTGTAGTAGAAGTTGTTGGGGCTTATCCTGGGCGGCAGGTCCAGAAACCTCTCAGCCTTTCTCAGCTCTGGGAAGGGATCCCGAATGAGGGCATCGCCGTCCACCACGTGGATCTGCTCCCTGGGGAAGACCTCTAGCCAGCGGGCCAGATGCTGATGGTACAGACTCCTCTGCAGCGCCTTGTAACCAGGGTCGATGTGGCCCTTGTGGATCAGGAGTTCCTCCAGCGGCTGGTAGGGCTTATGGCGAGTCAGGCGATTGTGGAGTACTTGGGTGTAGTCAGAGACCAGCCTCTCAGCCGGGTCCCGGACGATGAGCAACAAACGAACGGCGGGATTCATGTCCCAAATGCGCACTGGAACCTGAGGGGCAGCAAAGTAGCCTGGGGTCTTCTCCACCGTCAGCTGACTGGGTAAGGTGAAGGGCATCTGGGCTCTGTACCAGGCTAGGCCCCGGCGGAAGTGCTCCTCCACGTTGAAGTAGTGCACCTAACAAAGGGACAGACGGCAAAAACTTTTCTTTAACAGATCTTTTAGCCTTGCGCCATTAAAAAGACAAGCCCTTTTCATTTAGACCTCGTCTTGTCCAAACGTATCTACCCCTTCACGCAGCTTTCCAACTTTGCAGTCCTCACATCACACTGCCTTGGTGAGGATTCCTCTCTGTGCAGCTTCTTCGGGACAGGCCTGTCATCATCCATAACCACTTGTACACTGCAAACCTTATACAGGCTGAGCTGACTTTGTTCTCATTTTATCCATGCCTCTCTGCACTAATTATGATCACAGAGGAAAAGTTCACCAAGAGTGCGACACCAATTAAAGGTTCAACTCGATACATGAGTCTAAATGAATGTTCCTTTTTACCAGGTAGGAGGCATCTGAGTTTACTTGGGATGGTGCACTTGCATTAACTGATTTATGTTTCAATTAGGCCTCGGGTTATTTTGTTTTGCACCCGATATATTTGCCAACAACTCAGAGGTTATTTTGTAAGGTTGGGAATCACTGGATTAATCTTTAATAATGTTTGGTATTTTACAAGTTCATCTATTATTTTTCCTCGTATGTTGTTTTCAAAATCAGACAAGTTCAAAAATCTCATAAATATAAAAGTTTGTCTTGTCGGAAGATGGAAATACTCAAGTAAGGTACCTCAAACTGGTAGGTTGTGCGATATCAAATACAGTGCCTGACTAAAATCTACTCAGTTACTCTTCACCACTGGTGACAGTACAGTTATTAGGTGATGTGATAGTGATCATTACCTCGGCCTTTGCCACTTCCACATCTGGGTGCAAGTTGAGCATCTCCAGCAGGGCTCTGGTGCCGCCTTTCCGCACCCCAATAATAATAGCTCCGGGCAGCCGCTGCTGGGTGGCATTGTATGTGGAGGAGGAGGAGGAGGAGGATGAAGAGGAGCTGGAGCCCCCGCTGCGTAATTCCCTTAAGCACACAGACAGCTGAGTCTGCAGCAGCAGAAGCACCAGCAGCGCTAGTAGCACTGTCCACAGCATGGTGCCACACACACACACAGAGGTGGAGTAGAGGTTATGTGCGCACACTCATGAAGCTCTCGGACTTGTACAGAGTCGTGCTTGTTATCAGTCAGCAGGGGGCCTCAGGAGGAAGCTCTTGAATTAGACAACCTAGGAGCCAAGAAAAAGAGATGGTTATTGTCCACTTTTGGTGTCTCACTTAGATGGTTTTTCTCAAGTGTATCACAGACACAGACTGTAGCTCTTGAAACTGCAGCGTCAAAAAAAAATCATCTCTTATCTTCGTACCAAAGTTGAGGCAGTAATTGAAGCAAGGTCCAAAAAAAAAATACATACAGTGGATTAAATACAGCATACAACATGGTGATATCCTTAATGTTTCAAGCAAGTGTGCAGCATGTAGAATATACTTTTCTGTATGTCTGCAGATGGAAGTTACTGGAAGATACAGTACCAGATATCCTGAAGACTAAAAAAACAGGACTAGAAATGTGAAATGTTTCCTTTGAGCGGGGGAGGATGCAGTGTCGGCTTCACTCAGTGCATAATAGTGTATAGTCAGAGCGCTTCTTTTCATCTCACATAGATACAGTGTAGGTAATGCCTGCGCGACTGTTTCATGATCCCATACGTCAGAGACGGCTCTGCAATCTTATATGCCATTTTACAAAGTCCCTGTCCAAGCGGCGTGGTTTCAGCCCAGAGTATAGGGCTGTGATGTGATTATGGCGAGAAGATGCTAAAATATTCATCTACATCTAAAGCAGAAAGAGAGACGATGCATTGAAAATTAATGCTGTTCCAAGGTTTAGGGTCACCCCAAGGAGCACTAACACCCCTCCGAGTTCAGCTGAACCATTTCTACAGTACAGAGGACAAGCTGCAGTGAATCCTCGATGTCTGGATGCAGCCGTTTCGTAAATATGTAGTTTAGGAGAGGAAATTCAAACTCAGAATTTTAATAATCCCAATATCAATGAGGTAATAATACAAAAATAGACATATTCATTTTTTCCATAACTGAATAAACAAGCTGTTCTCATAGGAAAATAAGGTCTCCAGATCACTGTTTAAAGCTAGAAAGGTGGCAGGGTCCGCCACATATAAACAAAGTAAAACAGTATGAAATTGTGTATCACAAGACAAATCTGAGCATTAATATATAAGAGAGGAAGAGAGGGAAAACGTTCTGATACACAAATCTGTATTTATAATTTTGATTTTACTTTAGTCTCTGTCGGGAATTAATGGAAAGGGGAAGTCCAGAGGGGAAATGTATGTTTGGTGAATCTGCTGACAACCTGGAGACATCTGAAACATGACAAGGACCCACAGTGACACACTGTCTCAAGTTAATGTGAGTGGAGTCAGAAGTACTAGAATATGGAAACAGTTCAGAAGTACCTCAAAAAGCCCATGATCAGCAAACATCATCACTAAAATTGTTTATTTGAAGGGTAACATTCATAATACTGAATAAAATACTGTATTATCTTTAGAGACACTGAATAGAGAAGCGCTCTCTGCGGACCCTAGAGCAAGACATGTACACCCCCATGTGTTGGAACAGAGCTGATCAGCTGCCTGACCGCACAGCTCCCTTTATTTTGCTGTAATGATAAAATATTTTTCTGTTACTGATCTTCACTGCAGCTGCAATGAAGTATCGTATATTGTCAGTGCTGGGTCGGGTAAATAAGGAGACACAGCACTGGCATCAAAACGGTCCTGAAATTGTTTGCAGCGGTGTAATTCCCAACAACTTTTTAACAATGCTCAAAACTTCAAGCGAGGATTTCTTGAAATAAACTTTCCTGCTTTGTTTTCCTGTTGTTGCTATTACTGTTGTTATTGAGCCGAAGCTGCCATGATGTGACGATGAGATATTAATTAGTGTAACAATGTTCTGGTTCAGAGGAGGAACCCTGTCTAGCGTTGTTCCTGTGCCGGGGCGTTAATTGCACCTTCAGGGAGCGTTGCTGCACCCCCGACCTTCTGTGCTATCCCCTGGCTTGGTGACATTGTCGTCATCGGTGTTGCAACATTTACCATCCCTCAATGTAAAGCGGTGTGTGGTTTGGTGCAGGCGCTTTGGGTGTGGCGACCGTTCACCACGGCGATGCAGCTTCAGACCAGTTGATATCGAAATTGTGTGTGACGTCAGCACAAATGCGTGTAGATTTTTAATGGTCCAACATTAATCCAGAGGAAGATTAAACATTTCCTCCATTTTGTCTGTTCATCATATTTTTTATTTATTACTTTAAAAAAAAAAAAAAGTCATAGTCATGGTTGAGAACTGAGAGGCTGCACTTGATGACCTGAAAATCATTTTTTTTCATCCAAGGTGCAGTAACACCGCTCACACAGACAGACACGAGATGAAAGTACAGTTAAAGGAATTATTAATGACCCTTCTCACCTGCTGCACGGTGAAGTTGAACTTTTACCCATAGGGCGACATTATAGATTACAGATGGTGAGAAATAGCTTCAAGAGATCCTTTGTCCGTGCTGTTACATTCAGAAATAAAACTACAGTTCGCATGACAGACTGCTGCCACACACAAGTACTAGAACACTTGCATATACTTGGTATACAAATGGTAGGGGGAAATATAGGATTTACATTTGTTTCATGTGTTATTCGAGCTCGGCTCTCAGATACAAGAAGAAAAAGTAATAAAATGAGAAGAACATTACTCGAAATAAGCAAAGTTATCTGCTAACAGTACAGGAAAATTTCACTTGCCGAGATCTTTCAAAAACACAAAACAATAGCTTGTCTCAAATCACCTACAGATTTCTTAAAACTACTGCGGACAGACTAAAATCAAGTACATTGGTTATATACTGCAGTACTGAGCTCACTAGCATTGGCAACATTGATGTTCGCTTGCATTGGCAATGTTACCATTTGCCGGCAATGTTAGCTGCTAATATTCCAGCTCGCTCTCTGGCGTTAGCAACCTTAGCTAGGGCACAGACCGGATGATTTCGAACAGCAGTGTTGTTGTAACGTGAACGCAATGGAAGATGGGAGATGGACTGCTATATTAAGTGGCTGAATGTTATCAATAACACCTTTAATAAATAATTGTTAAAAATAACTTTTCTCTCATTATGTCAGAAAACCTTGCCATATTACACCTTTTTTTTTTTTTTTTTTTTTAATTTTCACCATTTTTTTAAGAGCAAATTAAAAATGCATTTAATAAGGGGGATGGAAATCTACCTACTGTTTCTTTGACCTCAAACCTTTTTGACATTAATTTATTGTTATTTACTGGCTGACATATACGACACTGATACTGATATATCTCCGGCCTAGGAGGGACCCTGAAAATTTTTTTCACAATGACTCTGCGTATGACTTCTGGCACTTAATGTACATTAGCTGCTGACAGCGAGAGGAAGCATTTACAGTCATCATTTTGATGTGTAGTGGCAAACTGTGGGATGATGCAAATCACTGTGTGAAGTCTGCAGTTCATGTGTGTGCGAGAGCGAGCAACGGAGACAAAGAGAGTGATCTTTTGGGTGGCTTGTGTGTCTGTGTGTAGACGTGTGTGTTGCAAAGCGAGACACACGCCTTGTGTTAAGTGGTTGTGTGAGTCCCTTGTGACTCCTCTGCAGGCTGGAATATTCCCCTGCTGCCGAGCAGCTCCGCTTCCACCTCACCTCATGACCTTCCTCTCTCAGCTCCTCCTCCCACCCTCCCTCTCACCTTTCCTTGTCTTCGTCACCCCTCACCTTTGTTCTCTCATTTCCCTCAGCCTGTTTTCTAACTCTTTCTTCGCGAGTCGTTTGAGTTCCTCCCTGTTTACGTAGATCTGCTAACAAACCCCAGCACCATGCTAATGGGGGATGCCCTGCAGCAGCCTCTCAGCTGCTCATAAATAAAACACAGGCGCACCTTTCTGCCCTGAAATATCGAGTCGATGAACTTTTAATCCTGACTGATGAGACAGGATTGGATTTAGAGATGCTTTGTCTCCACGTCAAAAGTGCCCCGTCCTCAATTCACTTGCAACAATTTAGCTGTAATTAAGCCGTAAAACCTTAAAGGGGCACTATGCAGTTTTTTTCATATTAAAAATATTAATGAGGTTATAACGCCAAATATAAACAAACAGTATGAAATTGTGTTGTCCTTTAAGGTCAGTTTGTTGATGTAGTTTATTAAGTCATTAAAACTAAGAATGTTTCTTCCCCAAAACCTTTTAATGTATTTTATGTATCATTTATCTGTTCTTTAAAATGCAAGCTAGTAGGATTATAAAACACATTGCATTAAGTAGACTTTACCAATTGTTTCCTTTTCATTCAGTGTTATCTCCTGTTAGCCTGTTTCTGCCTCTGTCCAATTGTTTCTTGGTTTGTCAACAGGATTACAAAATAATTACAGAATGGATTTCCACTAAACTTGGACGGAGGGTGGGTCTCGGCCCAAATTACACCCCATTACTTTGGGTGAGGAGCTGAAGAAACTGACAGATCCAGGACATTTTCTTTCTATAATATATAATGCATGGATCTTGATTAAAAAATAAATTAAAAATTAGGTGACTATGGTGCCTATCTATAAGTAAGTATGACAAATCCAGAACTAGCAGATTTGAATATGTTGTATTTGATACTGGAGTAAGCTTGTTCAAATTAAAGCTGTAATGCTCTCTCCAGCAATGCAAATGGCTTTTGTCGGAGATGGTATTATACAAAGTATTTGATTGTCTGCACACAGTTTAAAACTCGTTGTACTTCATGCTTGGCCCTTTTGGTGTAAATGACTCGAAATCAAAACAAAATGGCCGACTTCATAAGCACCTCTTAATGGCTGGACTGCTCAGCGCCATATAAGCTCTAACTTAGCCCCTTATCCCTGCTCAATGAGGCTCACATGAGTCATTGCAAGTCCTTGTCTTTTCCCGCTCATTGCGCCTTGTGATTCACATTAGCCAGCATGGATAGGGAGAACCAACAACAACAACAACAACAATGCCAGGATTGTCAATGATGCGTGAATTCACCATCTTGACAAAAACAAGTATCTACCCAGGCTGGAAAAGATGGAGATGGAGAGAAAAAAAAAGAGAAGGGGTGGAGTGTAATTATCTGTGAAACACAGATGCTGTCATCTGCGTATTGGGAGCATCTCCATGTCTTATAAGTTTTGATGTGCGTGTGTGTGTATCTCATCTCATCTGCATGTGTGCAGCCTTTGCCTTTTGTGCCAGCACGCAGCGTGCGACTGCCCGTGATCCAGGCCTTTGGAAACATCTTTTTACTGAGCGATGGTATTTGGGGGGGTGGGGGACGGATTATCCTGTACAGAGAGACAGAGGGTGGCAGGGATGGAGGAGACGGGCGGTAGGGAGGCAGGATGGGGCTGAGGTGTGTGCGTGCTCCACGGGAGGGTGTGTGTGTAAGGCAGCAGGGAAGATTGTCCCTGGTAGGGGGTGGCATGGTGAAACGCTTTGGATTGCCAAGCCTGTCACATCACCATGGCTGTGAGAGTCAGATAAAACTCTCCCTGTCCTCCTTCCTTTCTTTCTCCCCCCCCCTCATCTGTCTGTCTTTCACATTCTGGTCTCCTTCCTCTTCCTGTATTTGACGGGCTCGACCTTAATTTCCTCGCACATTTGTCTTTTCTTTACCTCTAAACTTCCACCTTGGCCGCGCCTCCTCAGTTTGCTCACACTAGACCATTTGTGCTTGCCGATTATGGCACACATACACCGCAACCATGGAGATGATTGCCTTTCAGAATAAAAACCTAACTGTAACAAGGCTCGTCCCATTTCCTATCCTGTTCCCATTACCCGCCTGGAGCGGAGCTGGCCAACACTCTGAGGGGGGTCTGTAATCAAAATAGATGAAGCCATCTGAGAAAGACGGGAATCGGTCATGCCTCCAGATCATGCCGACTGCCGGCGTTCTTCTTGTGTTTTCTCAGTTATCGCACAGAAAAGATGGAGAACAATGAACAGTGAGAATTTGGATGGTGGTTTTGGATGTTTTTTGACGACATATGAATATAGAAAAGATACTTGCGAAGTCCATCACTGTCCTTTGTCCAACACACTATGATACAAAAACCCTTTTAGGCCCAATAAAGCTTCCTATATACAGCAAAGTCTTTCAAGGCTCATAGATAAGATGACAGACATATGCGATGTGGACGAGAGAGTGAAAAGAGCTCTCCTGTCTCAACTGAAGTCAAGGAATTTGGCCTCTTCCAGGCACACTGTGTATCTGTGTGAAGCGTTCGAGGCACCCTGCACCAGGTACTCAACCTGGGGAGAGATATGCTTAGTTACCCACGTGAGTGGGAGATTTGATCTTTTCCTGAGAGAGATTCAGAGTGAAGAACAATACAAAGAGAGGAGGAAATAGACTGAGGGAGAAAAACAGAACCACCAAAGTAGCTCCTGACAAGAGTGTCTTTCTCTGTGCTGCCAAAGTGTGTATGAGCATCATGTGCGCAAGTAGAATACTTAGTGTACATGAAAAGAGAGATATTCTTGAATTGACAAGCCCTCCAAATTAATGACAGAATATGTTGTTTCTCTATACCCCCTGATCTCATGCGACTATCAGCAGGACGCCGTCATTTCTTTGTGCATTTGCTGAAACGTCTCATTCTGTTCTTTTCCTTGGGAGTCTCTTTTGAACATAGCATGTTCCCAAAAGAGCAGCAAAATCGAGCCTGCAAAGCCAAATTATTTCACAACAGCTGCAATTGAATTCTCTGTATGTGTTTCTCTACACTTGATTTGCAAACTGTGTCAAAAATGATACATCTGTGTCAATGAAATAAAACCTTTGCAGTTGGGTCTCTGACCAGCATCCTCTATAGATGTGGCCGTTCCCCATTTATTCCCCAAATTATGTGAATGATCATATAGAGAAATGTCTGATTTTATTATTTTGAGTGTTCTTAAAAAAACACTTTGAGCTATCCATAGCACACAGGCTGCAATATTAACGTTAATATGCTATCCCTCATAAACACAATTCGACAACTATAGTAACTATGACTATGTCCCAATGTCAAGCTGCAGGAATAGTATGAACACATTGTAACAGTTGTATCATGTAACGGTGACATGGGTCCTCATTTTTCCTTTTGATTATTTGATGGATAATAAGAGATGGAACTTCAGATATAAGCCTGCCAGAACACCATATTTAGAATAGGTTGCTTGCAAATGACTCAGAAAGCGACATATATGACCATTTTAGTGTACCAGCAGCGGGGTACCGCAGAGATATTTCTGCAAAATCCACATGCACACAGGTATCTTTGGATCATCAGCGTTTTAACACCATTTCAGATCTGTCCAGACAAAAACACTGGAAGGAGATATCCGAAAGCTCCTTTTTTCAGTGATCTAAAATGCTGTTTATGTAACAAAGGCCAAAATACATAGAAGAAGTTAGTTTTTAAGAAATATCCGTGTACATGTGGACAGGGCCTTAGTGCTAATCAATTCCCTGAGACGTGACAACAAGTCATTTCCCCAGCACTACAAGTGCCCTGACAAATACGTTCACATTTGAAAGTGAAAACAATGACAAAATGAAGTGTCTACGCATATGTCAGGATGCTTCCATTGGTGTAAATAGATGTTAATGTCTTACAAAGTATTAAAACATTTCAAATGGCTGTACCATACTGCCAGTCTCCGGTCGGACAACAAAAACACAATTATCATTTAATCTGAATTTCTATTTCTATCTTCTGAATAGTTGCTTAGTTTGTATTCATTTCTTGTTTACTTGCTCCCAAATTAAGGCACTTAATTTGCATTAGCATTGCAATGTAACAGCTTATCTAGTAAGGGATTAAAACAAATTTTCAGCTGGTTGCCAAAGTATTTGTGATTAAGTGTGTATCAAAATAAAGGCAGCACAAAAATGTACCATATCCTTTAAATCCTACATCAATGTAGTGACTTTACAAATACAATAGCTTCCCAGACAGAAAGCCTCTCCTCACTTCGTGTAATTTCATCATTTCTACATGTGGCGGCTTCTCTATCTCTCTCACTCTCTCTGTTTATATCTCGCTCGTTCTGACCTTTACTGAGGTCTGTCCATCTTTTACCCATCAGCCCCCCGCTGATTTTCAAATTAGACTCTTTGGCGGAAAAAAAAAACACTCTCTGAGCAGCCCAGCGGCACACACCTACCGCTCTTTCACTCACTCATAATATTACCCACTCACACATGCATAACACCCAGATAACCCAC
>OMLP01015960.1:0-17756 GCA_900302685.1 Spondyliosoma cantharus
CAGAGAGAGGATGATGGTGGGAGATAAATGAGAGGGGAAGTGAGAAGAGGGAGATGTGAGCTGGAGGTAGAGAGAGAGAGGAAGAACGATAGAGGGGAAATCCCCATGCCAAGAGGACGGACACGAGCGCGCACACACACACACACACACACACACACACACACACACACACACACACACACACACACACACACACACACACAGCTGCAGATAGACTGCTCGATGAGGAGAATCAAAATGATTCACCATGGACGTTCTGTGTGGTTTGATTAGTTGAGACTGTTTGTGCATTTTAAACTGCAGCTCAGCTCTCACTGTGGCTGCCCACCAGATTTTCGTTGGTATAAGAATGCTGAACGAATCAGAATTCGACCAATAAGGAAATCACCTCCCCCGTGTTTGTGTTTTGTGTGGCGCATCTGCACCGGAGTCTGTATTCTAGTCATATTTACTGACATTATCTTCTAGATATGTATCAAGGCTCTGCGTATTAATCAACTTTCAGTTGAACAGCCACCTTATTAATACAGTTTAAAGAAGATCTGCCAACATTCTGCATGTCTTACAAGCATAGATACACATTTGCAATTCTAATTAATCAAGTAACAAATGCTTTGTGGCTGTATTTGATCATCTGACCTGTTGTTGATCCTCAGAATCTGTGTCATCTTCTTTAAAGGGGCAATGTTCACCAATATTGATTAAAAACATTGCAAAAAAGTTGAATGTAAATATATATATATATATATATATGAGAGAGAGAGATATTTAGAGATTTATTCTGAAGTTAGCATGCTAACCAGCTAGCCCCGGCCTTTGCTACCGTTGTAAACACTAACAGTCCTCTGGTTCCTGAGCTCCCAGTCCGAACTGCTAGCCGCACGACCTAGTGAGCTAACTAGCTAAGGGCTAAATATGGTCAGTAATAAGTGATGGATTTTTACTATACTAATTACAGACATGGCATATTCACATGGGTTTAAGACCTCAGACATCCTCCGCAATTATTACAAATAACTAGAGATCACCAGGTAAAACTAGTTCGTACATGTGGGACTCAGATGTGCTTTGATATTTCAGAATTATGTTACTTTTCTATTGTATTGTGTTAAACTATCAAACAGTTATGTTTCCTTTGGTTGACAGCCAGTGCTAGCTGTTGTCTAAAAGCAGCTAATTGGTGATTCAATAAGTTGTTTTACCTTGAAATATGGCCAGTTTTTCACCACTGATTACGATTTGTCAGATTCCCTAAATATATACTACTTGCAATACTACATTAACAGCAATTCAGCTTCCCATGCTGAGAATGACATCAGAGGAACAAGACCGCCATGTGAATATGGTCTATTTAGGTTGTGGTAATGTCAAGTATGTACAGTAAGTTGAACCTCAACGTTTAACCCAAAATGGACCAGAAGCTCTTCTAAAGCTCTACTAAATGGGTCTTGTGGTGAGGCTGCATCTTTCAAGGTCAAGAATCAACTTTGAACGTCAGTATTTAGAGACATGATTCAGAAGAAAACTCCAAATTTGGAGATGCAAAGGATTGCATTTGTTGTTGATGAATAAATATATGTAGAGCAGAAGTCTAACCAACATAACATTAACCCTGTTTCCAGTATCTGCACATGAAAAACATTAAGTGCATCCTGTTTGAAAAGTAGTGTTTTGCACTTTGGGGAGACTGCGTATACCCATGAACTTGAAGAGCTGGAGTTGTAATCGAGGTTGGAAGGAGGGGAGAGCCGGGTTGGAGTGTGACTCAAATGGACCTTTGTCTGCTGGCGTATTCAGGCTAAAATTAGCCTGTTTATGTGATTTGCAGCATTCCTACAGGCATAAACACAACCACATGACAGGACGGGACGTCTCAGTGCAACGCTGCGAGGCAAAAGTAATCAGGGCCAACCGCAAACAACTCTCTGCAGATTGATGGTTTATTGTGGTTCATTCGATGTCAGGTGACTGAAGCAGAATAAAAGACTATACTGATCACATATTAACAGCTACTTAAAATTGAATTCATTTCAACGTTTCCAAATAATGCAGTTGTTTTGATCTCATTTGTGACTGTTGTCAAATTATTCTTAGGTTGATTCAATAGGTTTAATTCATTACAGACCCATGAGTTATTGATTTGACAAGTCCAAAGGCTATAAAAGCAAATGCACTCATGATTAGAGGTTGCCAAAATATAATATCATGATCTATTTAAACCCTCTAGACTTAAATCTGCCCATCTGCTTCTTTGTCTAAAGTGCATCTTACCTGCCAACATTTAACAGTTGCTTGAACACACCGTTTCATCTGATTTAATCTTTCACGCAAAATGTATGACAGATGACAGCATTTCAATGATGCTGAACAGTAACCAATATAACAGCTTCTTTGACACCCTTGGAGAAAGTAACCAGTCTCCATTAGAAGGTCGCTCAATTTTGTGAGTTGTAGAGTTATGAGAAACTTTATAAACTTTGTGAACACTGTCTGAACACAAATGCTTAACTACTTGGGCCTTCTTGGTAATTCGGCAAATGTTGCGTCCATGGAGATTTTTCTTTCTTCGAGTGGTGCATACATGTGTAAGTGGTCACTCGACACGCGTATCGAGAACTGTATTGTGAACTGACGGACTTAAAACTCTGTTCACTTAGGACAGTTGGGTCTGCCACACAAAAAGTACACATGGATCAGTTTTTAGAGCGATAAACAAATGAACAGAAACACTGAGTGTGGGTTAACTGATTTACTGTAAGGGTTAGATAATGCAAATATCAGAAGAGGAAGTGAAATGCACTGAAGACCAGACCAGGTGGAGACTTCAATCCGTCTCTGTATGTCAGGAATTATTCACTTCAGAGCTCAGTGTCATACTCTCTTATTATTGAGATTATATCATTGCGGTGGCTGTGAAAAGCACATCATTTCAGATTAGCGTCAGCGCGGGAGTTTCCCACGCTGCCCTCCTCTCCGTCTACTCTCCTCTAACCGGGGCCAAGTGGGCTTTTCCCACGATGTGGTCGAGTCGACCGAAAAAGATGAGAGAGTGAGCGACGGATGCAAATGAGCAAATAATTTGCCTCGAATTCCGGAAAAACTGAGTGAAAAGTTTGTTGGGGTTTTGTCTGCACACATGGTTGATTTTAATGTTTGGGCCTGTGTTTGTGGGCGCTCCGCGATCTCCTTAAGAGCGTTTAAAAAGTCTCTCGACCACAAGAGTGCATTTAACGGAGAATCACGGGCATCTCTCTTTGATACAGAGTGCTTCATAAATACCTTTTAGGCCTCGTACACCTCTCCTCTTACCAAGATTTACTGAAGCACGGGGACTGATAATGGCTTAATTCATGGAGTAATACGACCCTCCTTATGTTCTCTCTTTGTCTCCACGTCTTTCTTACATAACCGTCTGCTGCCTGCACCACACACACACTCTATGTGCCGAATGTGAGTTTTTTGTGTGTGTGTGTGTGTGTGTGTGTGTCACTGAAAGGCTTAAATCATGCTTTGGCTTTTATAAGGACACAGTCTTGTTGTGTTCTTAATAACGGTAGAAACGATCCGCTTAGATCGGGTTGAATCTGTTTTTTTACAAGCTCTGAATGATTCCCTGCATCTACACTGGCCTTTATGGTCCTGCCCTGCTATGCATTTATAGTATGTGTAAAAACTGCAGTGCTGTTTACATATATAATAACACAGCGTGCTGATGTGACTCGCCATAGATTTATGTGTTGGTCCGTAATGGGCCCTTGTCTGTCTGCACCTTCATCCAGAGATGTCTTCCTCCCCTTGCTGGTGAGGAGATTTGTAATGATGGAGCAGGCAGGTTGCGTGTGTGTGTGCGCGCGTGCCAGTGTGTGTTTACGCGCACTCATTGCTTGTGCGAGACTGAGAAGTGATCATTATGACTGGGCAGCGTCCTTGTTTTCCTCTTTAAGCGACCCTGCACACTCTAAATTACACCGCTCTCTGTTCCACCATTGTGCCTGAGAGAGCGACTGTGGGATCACAAGTAGCTCTGTTTGAATCAGGGCAGAGCCATTTGTTTCCTCTGGCTCGCCCTGTCAGAGTCATGCGTTTGCAGGTGTGTTGTGGCTCAGCGGAGGACATCTCTGTGAAATAAGACTGCAAAAAGCTTCATGTCAGAGTTATTTAATCCCAAAATAAACGTCTCCCACAGAACACCTGTGGCTCGTGATTCACTGCGTCTCGCCTGATTTTTCTTGTTTCTGTTGTGAGTTTGGTGTGACTTAACTTGGTACCTGACACCCTTCACGTGATTTTTCATAAATAAACGAGGTGGAAAGCAGCTTTCCCAGAATTATGTGATATTTTTTCTGAACGTCTTATAGAAAACAAAAACAAAAACTGTTTTTCTAAACTAAAGTGTAGGAGCCTTAAAGGTGGAAAAAAAGATCTCTTTTACACTGCAGGCTTCATCCAAGGATCTCAGGTGCTAGCTCTTTGCAGTTAAAGGCGATGCTAGTTTTCAGGTACATACATTTATTTTAGGTTACTGTCAGAAAGGTTTACATGGCGAAGTGCTCAAAAAATACATCAGTTTCCCCCTGCAGCACTGGATTCTCCCTTTTGTCTGAAACGCTCTTTTTCAACTCCTGTCTTTTTAAGGCCCCCACTCCTGAATATCCAGCCTGCTCTGATTGGTCAGCTTGCGCACGCTTGATCCAGCACAGCTAACAACAACAACAGAGCAGCTGTGATCAATCAATTCCAAAGCACCAAACTAGCTGCTCGGCATATATTATGCAAATGTGTGACTAGATGACGTAGTGTGATGTCATGTAAAACGGCAGGACTACTGACGAGGCGTTTCTGTGGGAGAGAGGAGCTTCTGTCGGGGCCGACTTTGACCCTTTTAGCTTTCAAGATCTTTAACATGCACAAGAACAAATGTAAAACACTAGGAAGGAAAGCTGTTTTGTGTCTGCCTGTGTCTTTCAACATTCTAGGCAGGATGTGACAAATCGATAGGTAACAATTACCAGGTTACAAATGCAGGAATGTCATCTGAGCTTCAACAGAAACGTAACTGCATCTTTGTTATAACATGCAGGTCAACAATAGACTCTGCTTGTTGTGTGTGAGGACTGTGTGAACTCTTAGCTCTGTTCTCTCCCGGGGAGTGGCCTGAGGTGCAGCGGAGATTCACAGATGTGTTCTCCCTTTATGTGTGTGTGTTGTCAAGGACATAGACAGCAGAGCTTTTGCTCAAACAGGAGAAAGAAAGCCACGGCACAGCACAACACCTTCATCGCGCACTGTACATGTGTCAGAGAGTGCAGCAGTGAACACTTGCTCTTTAAATGATTTGTTTAGATCTAATAGGAAACGACAAACAGCCATAGAGGATGAAAATGCTGAAGGCCTCTGGATGTTTATTCAGTGTGGGCATAATTGGGGTAGATTAATTGCGCCCCATGCAATAATCTTCCAGATTGAATGAGCTAACTCCCTTTTCAATTTTGCGTTGGGAGCTCTGATTTTGGAGCAGTTTCATTCCAACCTGTGATGATTGAATCGTCCTTAATGAGATTTGAAATGGTTTCATATTACCTCTGACTTTAAGGACCTGTAATAAAAGCCGATTTAACTGAGCATAAATCACCTCCTTTGTTACTTTTTCAATACTGTGTGTTTTAACGTCGGGTTATCCGCATATGATGGTGTCGAAAGTGCCGCAACTACAAACAAAACAGATATAGAATCGGATTTTCACGGATATTAACATCGTCACAAGTGCATTGGTATGTGTTCAGTGACCTTGTCTGTAAGAGCACCAACATTTAAAATCCCCCTCATGTAAAAAAATGTCTCTTTCTTTTTGTTCCTACAGTCGAATGTTTGAGTTTCACTGTGTAGAATGATTTATGTGCAGTCTGTGAGTTTGACACAAGAATGCTGAAAGTGTGAAGTTGGTTTGTGCTCCTTAAAAATGTGACTTGAAGAGGTGGGCCCTCGAGCAAGATTTGTGACATCACAAAACCCGCTATACTATCCAGCATACGCTAAGTGTGATGTGCAAACTTGAAGTCTCCGGTGTGCATTCACTGAGAATTCACTTAACTGAAGTAAAACCCCTGTGAAGTAGTTGAACGTATGCGATGACACATATTTCCATAATCATAGGTTCACGATCGTTTTTAATGAGGGAGAAGGAGTGCATATAATTTTAAGGATTTTGACATGATAATAGAACTTTATGTGGAAAACAAACCATATCACAAACACGTGATTAGTCAGTGTTTTATATACATCTTAGAAACACGTCTGGAGGAGGATCGAGATGATTTATATCAATACATTGCCCGGCTCTAGTGGCAATCTTATGTTATATTTAGATGTCATACTTCTTCTATACGAAAGATTATTGTAAACATGTAAACATATTGGCCACATTATTGTTTTGTATTGTACAGAATCATACATATATTCCAATAAGAGAATATAAAAAGGGTTAATATGTTTGATTTGAGCCTCTCCAACAATCGTGTCTACTTCAGTGTTTAACTTGTGAACTTGCTCATGTTTCAGCCTTTGTGTTCATCTGTTCCGAATAATAAGGAACACATTAGCATTTGTAGGTATGACAAGGATTGCAAAAGTCTCCGAAAACTGATACAGACGAGAGAGAAAACACGTCTCACTCCCGCTAAACCGAGACGGCCATCAACCCTCTGGTGCATCGTAAGCAGGGTGATGCTCGCTGTATACGCTCGCACACACACTCTCACTTGGCAGCTTTATAGACATCCATGGAGCAGCTATTTCGATGGATCTGATAAATAACACGGGCCAGAGAGTCTCATGTTTTAAATACCTTCTTGTGGCGGGTAATTGCATGCAGCTGTGTGTGAACACAAGTTGGCAGTGCATATGTGTGTCTGTGTGTGCTCTGTTTGGGCGTCTGTGATTGGCAAGTAAGGGAAGAATGAGATGAAGAAAAAAAATAAAAACTTGTGAAAGGGAATGTTTAATTTTGTTTAAAGTTGGAGACGGTGACTGAGGGAGAACAGCAGAGAGAGTGACGGAGATCGAATCAGACAGATAGTGAAAGATGCGTTCAGTATCCGCGGGACACAGAGGTATTTACATGGAAATCAGGTTAAAGTAATGAGCTGTCTCAATCAGTGAAGACGCCAGAGTGACGGATGAATAGAAAAAGTGTTGGCCACGGCCTCGGGGGGAGCCTTCGTTTAAACTAAAAGCTGATTATGTGCCTCCTCTGGGGAATTCCATAAAATGATATGAACAAAAGCTAAAATGACTCATCATATTTATAGACACAGGATTTGAATCTGGTCTGAAGACATAAACCACATGTAGCTCTTCTGTGTTTATTTCTCTGGGATTGCTGTGGTTTTGTCAAAGCATTGCTTGAGCATTAGCCACCTCTTCCTCTCCACAGTTTCCCAAAAGTTAGTTAAAAGTATGGTTTGACATTTTGAGAAATATGTTTATTTGCTTGTTTGCAGAGAGCTAGATGAGTTTCGAGGCCTCGTGTTTGGCATTTGTTGCCATCTTTCTATCGTTTTAGAGCTGTAAGTGACCAAATCTGGACAAGCAGTGGAAGATATGTATGGCTACGCCTCTATCCTGATTGGATCTGACTGTCAATCACAAGGTAGCCATGCCGTAAAAGCATACCCTGCTTTATCGTCTATTTTACTCTGAATGGGAACTTAATTTACAAACTGAGCATTATGCTGTATTGAAGAAGACTTGAAGCTGGCGATTAAGCCCTCAAACTCACCAGGAAACTGTTCACTTTGGCAATAAATCAAGTGAGAAGAAGGGCCATTTTCTCATAAGATTATATACAATCAAACTTCTTGTTGAAACCAGTGGAGCAACCCTCAGCGGCCTTTTGAAAGACTGAAAGTTTAAGGCACTTCCGCAATGGCTTCACTTTTCAGACCCTATTCGCACTGTCTATGGATACTACTCTCATATCTGTCAGTTGAATATGAAGCTATAGGAGATGTTAGCTTATCTTAGCTTAGCTTAGCTTAGCATAAAACCTGGAAACAGCTGGAAATAACTGGCTCTGTTTTTAATCAACAAAAAAGTATAATTAGTGAACTTTTGAGATGCTGGTAGACATTTTTTTTATCCACTGTTTGAAGTCTCTCTGCTAAGCTAAGCTAACCAAACCATGTCCTTGCTCGAGCTTTATGCTTCCTGTCTAGATACAAAACAAAAATCTCAAACTATTAATTTTAAGTCAACATTCACTGAACCCTGTTCTCACACTATGTGCTTGATATATTATGTCGACACAGGAAACATGTGAATGACCTACTGACCTCTTACATCCATTATTGATCTTCAGTTTCCCCTCTGGGATCATCCAAGTTTCATTTCACCTCATTATTGGGTATCGGCGGCAGAATATCTATAATTCTTCAGTTCAGTAGCCTTGTTTTTGTGCTCTTTCGCACTGAGAGAAAAACTTAGTGACCCTGAACAAAAACTCACTGCAGCATAAAATCCATATGGTCAGAGCTAGTTTTAATATTGTAATGCATAATGTTTGTACTCTACTATAGCATGAAGAAGAGATATACTGCCCTGTTCAGGCTAGTATTAGTGGGCTTGTTTGTTAATAACAATGAAATAGCAATGAATGAGTAGTCATTTCAATTATTTTCCTGCAAATCTGTTCCCTCACGTTTTCAACTCTTTGAAGGAATAGCTTAGACAGGGATAGTGCAACATTTTATGACGCGTATAGTCACATCAGATGATCAATACCACTCTTATATCTGCCACACTAAGATGACGCCATGAGAAGGTAAACTAGCTTATCTTAGCATATAGATAAGAAGGAGGGGGAATCGGCTTGCCTGGCTCCATCGAAAGGTACAGTCCCTCCTGTAAAACCGCTACCTGTTGTCTTTACACATGATTTTCTTCTTGTAAGCTTTTGCACAAACCTTTTCTGCTGTTGCAAGTTCACTTTCCGCTGATAGTAGTTGATAAAAACAACCACACTTCAAGTTAATGCCCAATAAAAGCTATTTGCTTTTGAGCATTTCCAGCAGAGCACATATTATTTTTCATGTTTCTTGGGAGGAAGTCAAAAAATATCCTTCTTGGCAGAAGAACAACACTTCGAATTGTTGTACAAACTCGCATCACAACGGTGGGATCGGTGCCCAGCGATATCTGAGCAGCTGCCCAGTCACTGCACCAGAGACTTACACCGTCAATCCACTTTAAAGCAATAATATTTCATTAGCTTGTTTACATGTTTTCACCACCACCATCACCGGCAGTACATCAACAATAACAGCATGTAGACCTATTAAGTTTTTCACCATATTTTTTTCTTATTTTTTATGTGCTGCAGCCTGTTATGATTCTCATGAACAAGAAAATGTTTATTAAAAACATATTCATTTTGAGTACCTCTGTTGGGCCACAAAACTGGAGTTTATTGTTTATTTTTATTTTACTGTGTATATTTCCAAGAATCTTATTTTAATATATAAACTTTCTGAAATGTACAGTTAAAGCATTTTTTTAAATCTTTCAGCACATGTCACTGCTGACATGTCAAAATAACATGTAGAATACATTTTTCAGCATGTAAAACAGTGTTTAATCGTGGGCTGTATCTAAACATTTGGAGGGTGCTTCTAACAATGGGCATGCAGCTATTTCTGTTTTTCCTGAAATGATTATCTCCTCTCACACCGGTGCTTCATGTGTGTGAGAACAAACGCCCCAGAATATCCTGACAAATGTGCTCTGACCCCGGCACAGTCGTGCGCCTCTCGGTGTCTCCTCGAGTGATGTTTACCTGCGCGGTTTCTGCAGCAGCAGATGTGTGATCCTGCGGTCGGAGCAGTTTAAATGGGATGCGGCAGTCCTGCTGACAGGCCTAATACACTCTCAGAGGGGAAAAAATACAGGAAAGACTAGCATGCCAAGAGCCGACACAGCTGTTCAGCACACGAACCCGCTGCAGTCCTCCATGCTCTATCGTAAATACATATAAAAAAAAAAAAAACATTTGGATAAACATTAACAGGTCAGCTGTTTGAGTATCAAACATGCTTGTCTCACAGTAGCAGTTGCTGTTAATTCATCCCAGGACAGTTGCGCGGCAGGTCGGTTGCCATGGTGAAACACACGGTGGACAGATGTGCAGATGTGATGGTTTCCTCCCCCGTTTCTTCACTGGCCCTTTGAGAAGGTGTGGATCGATGCTGGTGACTGTGAATGTCTTTAATAATAATCTTTATTTTGCACATATTAGCAGCTAACTTTCTGTTTTGCAGCTATCAAATCTAAAGCTACAGCAATGCCAAATTAAGGTTAATAAAAATGATGTATTATGGACTTAAAGTTGGGTTACTTTTCCCACTTTAAGGGGTTTCAGACTTTTTTCATCTAATGCAATTTGATCCAGTACTGAGATTAAATGTAGATTTTGTTTATTTGTGGGTGTTTGGGCTGATGTTTCTTTTTACTGATTCTTATGTCTCACGTGAAGTCGCTCATTGTTTAGACAATTTGGAGAAGGGAGGGAGAGAGAGAGACAAAAACATGGAGAGGTCTCTTGGTAAACCAGAACCTTCTGTCAGACCATATATAGCCATGGATCTCTGCTACTGCCCTGATGCTGTATACACACACACACACATACACACACACACGCATGCAAACACACCACCGTCAAAGGACTGATGCTTTGCTCTAATCTGCCCGGACGCGGTTTGAAAATGTTTGTGAGTTTATCACGGACACTGAACAGCAGTGCAAATGTTTAGTTTGCAACTGAGCTGAGCTGTTTCTTTGTTTCTTTAGTGCACCTCTTAGAGCTGGGCTGAATTAAACACTTTACTTTCAGCGCCTTTCCTGCTTTTCATCATAATGACCCTCCCACTGATATCGCTTTATCATGATTTCCATTGCGGCTGCATGGCTAATTTCCTCGTGGCAGAGTGGATAATGAAGATGGACTTGGCGTGGCTGTAACTAACCTGATGAGTTGCCAGATGATATTTAGCCTGACTTGACTTGCAAAAATCACTGCGCTCCTTGTTCTGGATTTTGAGGAAAATGAGCTCGGCGTAAAATGCGTTTGCCAAGTTGAACTGACCTCAGACGTAGAACTGGATTATCATGAACAGACGATCGTTTGATACAGTTTATGGATGCAGCCGTCTGGCCTCACATTTCACAATCGATTCCGTAGCTTGTCTCCGAGTGAGCTTTTGGCAGGGGAAGTGAATATAGACAAAGCAGGCTTGTTCTGAGGGTCGTTAGTTCACATCTTCAGGCTGCCTAGGGGAATCTGAAAATCAAAGTGGGCTTTAAGATCTAAAAAAATAATGTTTAAAAAAAACAAAAAACGTGCACTTGGC
Organism: Spondyliosoma cantharus; assembly: GCA_900302685.1. NCBI lineage: Eukaryota > Metazoa > Chordata > Actinopteri > Spariformes > Sparidae > Spondyliosoma > Spondyliosoma cantharus. The sequence goes on from OMLP01015960.1 coordinate 11,400, forward strand.
TGCTCAACCAGATGCTGACGTTGTGTTGTGTTCATAGACAGCATAAATAGTGGAGGGAGCCTTAAATCTGCTTTTCGCTAATGGCCATCAGGGGGCGACTCCACTGGTTTCAAAAAGAAGTGTTATTGTATGTAAGCTTATGAAAAAAATCACCTACTTCCCACTTGATTTCTTACCTCAGGAAACAGTTTCCTGAAGAGTTCATGGTCTGAATTGCTTGTTTTGAGTCTTTTTTCAATACATCATGATGCTTAGTTTGTAGTAAGTCAGTAAGTAATGTCCCATTTAGAGTAAAATAGACGATAAGGCAGGGAATGATTTAGGGCAAGGCTTCCTTGTGATTGACAAGTTCTCACCACTGTGTGTCCTGGGTATCTCAGTCAGATCCAATCTGGATATCCCCCACAGTTTTGGCCCCCAAAAACCAAGATGGTGACCCCTCGTAATGCCAAATTTGAGGTAGTCGACGATTCAAATACACTAGGTTGTAACAAAAGTTGAATCAGGCTCAACCTTTGAGCCTTGCTGCCATCAGATTGATCAATTCAGATGAATGAGGGAGGGCTGAAAAGTTCGATGCACTGTTTCCTGCCACTACGGTCACAGTTGCGTCTAAGAACTTCACCGGGGTTCTCCCCACTAGATCTGCAGTATAACTACATCGATTGTTTCAGTCCACTCGATGGATTAGTTATCCCACTTAGATAGAGATCCAGAGCTGACGTTTCCCATCCGCAGAGCTACGGATCCGGGCTAAATCGATGCTTGGCCAGATGGATTTGTGGGCCGGCTGTTGTTAAGTGGAGAGCTAAGGCTCTCTGTCACTTACTGACTCTGAGCAGAATTGCCTTAGGAAGACACACACTCAGTTCATATACGCACTCACAGATTGTTTGTAGCTCTCCAGATTGTGACTGATTGGAAAGGCTGCAGTGTAAATCAATAGCGGCAGTGGTGAAGCAGACTGCTGCCATTTCTTCACCTCCGCTTCTCACAGTTTGATTAAAGAGAGCGGAGGAAATGTCGTCCGCCTCCATCTGTCTCTCTGTCCTGCTGTATGTCATGTTGTGTCTGCCGGCTTCTTTTTCTTTGTGTGCCGTTTTTATCTCTTTTTGTGGTGCACGTTCGGACTCAAGGATATGTGATTATGATTTCTGCAACCATTATTTCAAACTACTTTCTGTACATTGAACTCTATGCCTCTATTGCGGTGGTCCACATGGTATTATAAGGAGTACGATTATACATGAAAACATTCAGTAGTAAGCTGTTCTTTTTTCTCAAGGTGTACGAAGACTGAGTAGAGGGCAGTGGATGTGGCATCCTCCATGTTTTCACGCCCACTCTCTTCTTCTGCAGTGGTGGGGCAAACTAGCGTAGAGGTGCACTGTCGCCACAAACTGTCACTCTCAAATCACGTTAGAGCGCAGTAGCAATCCGAATCACATTATTTTTCCGAGGCAAATTGATTTGCAGGATCATGAGAGAATCCAGCACTGATTTGCTACATAGCCCACCCCGCGGAGACGCCAAGGAATGCCTCCAATGGTGTCGTATCACTCAACCCTAATTACAAGCATATTCTGTTGCAGATAACCCTCTTGGTTATGGGAAATTTAGCTTCAGTGATAAAGTAGACATGGAACAAAGGTTACTTGACAGTAAAGAAAGCAGTTCCCATGCTGATTTGCCTTGATTTGAGTTTTTGTTCAGGTAGAAAAAAGCATTTCAGCAGTGTTTCACATGAGGGCACTCCTTTAACAGTTTTAATCAAAAGCCAGCTTTGGTAACAGGTTTCATATTGAGCCTGGAGGACTCTTAGGTCTCAGTACGTTTAGAGTCCTCCAGCCAAACTTGTAAAATAAACTAATTCTAGAGAGGTCACAGGGGTGTTTTTTAATATAAAATCTCTGCAAACCTTTGTGCGGCTTCTGAGACGAAGCTGCCAGTCTGACATGGATTCTGTATTCAGATTTTCTCCTGTAGAGTATCGAGAGTCAGCCCAGCACAGAGGAAGGATGTTTCCATCTCTATTTAAGGAGAACTGCCAGTTTGTTTAAGACTTGGAAATAGACGAACTGCTCTGATGAAGCTGTGTGTGCTTAAGTGGGAAGTGTGTTCAGCTGGTGGTGTCATCTGACTGTCTAACGCTCTTTCATATTCTGTTTTCCTCGCCTTTGTGACGCGCTGCACACTGCGAATTTTGTCACATTTGATAGATTTCCTCTTCCCCTCCTTCCTTTCTGCTGCCTTCTCATCTCTATTCCTTCCTCTGACCCACCCCTACACCCTTTCATCTTGTTCAGGTCACATGTCAGCTCATGACAGAGGTCAAATGTCAGGGGCGTGTTGGTCTCTATGTACGTTGTTTCCCACCCTGCTGATGGATGTTTGAGTCTGTATTTGTATCATTTGTCACTTGTTCTCTTGATTAAGCGATTAGTTGTTTGAAAAGTAAGAAATGTCTATCAGTGGTTCCCAAAGCACAAGAAGACGTCTTCGAATGTCTTGTTTTTGTCCACAAACCACAGATATGTTTACTGTAAAAGACGAGTAGTAAAACCAGAAAATATTCACATTTAAGAAGCTTGAACCAGAAAAAACCCCAGAAAAAACAAAAAACTACTCAAACCGATTAATCATTTATTAGTTGCAGATGAACTTAATATCTGACAACTAATCTGCTAATGGAATGAATGAAACTAATTTGGGTTTTGTGAAAGTGGTAAAATAAGACATGGGATGTGTTTCTTGAAAAGCACCAAATGTATTTTATTAAAGCTACACAGTGTAGTCACCAGTGAATACCAGAGTGTGCGTTGTGAGGGCAGTGCTGTAATTAATGAGTCTGAGACAAATGTAGGCATCCATCTTACTGATAACCAGCTCGTTCATTACTCCAGCCAGGATCTCACTGACCTGGATATAGATCCAACGACTGCAGCAACACCACCACCACTTTGTGCCTCCTGTCCCGTGTGTAGACAGACATTTTAAACTCAAAATACCGTAACAGCTTTTAAAACTGTATACTTACAACAAATACATTACCTGATATTTAAAAAAAATTATATTGTTGACCCCTTGGGTGGTTCCCCAGTCCAGTAGCTACCCCCTCGGGACGACCGCATGATCAATGCTCAAAATTTCATCAATACACTCTCTAGTCCTGGTGGGGAGTCGGGCAGCGATCGATTACTTGTGTCTTGTTTTAATTATATGCGAGTGCCTATAGAAGAGTGGGGTCAGTCACTATGAATATATCTGTGTGTGTGTGTGTGTGTTTGACCCACTGCCCCCGACAGCAACCCTCCATGTTCTGCTGTGCACCAGTCAGTCCGACCCGAAGATAAATTACTTCCTGTGATGGGAGTGGTGTCCTCTTGACCTGTTGAACGTCTCAGTTGATGTTTGCTCCTTTAGAGGGCGTTTATCAGTGACTGACCGGCACTGTTGTATATTCATTGATGCATTAGCTTGCTATTTTTATCTTCATGCATTTATACAGTCTCTCTGCATATTGAAGGACTCTATGCTTCATTTTCGCCGCGTTTCTCCACTCCAAAACTCATCTCAGTGAGTCACTACTAAGACTTTCACCCAGATCTTGTGAGGCAATTATTCCCATGCTCTTGCAAAACCTGGTACGTCTTCAGTGTAAAACCGTGGTTATCTGTTGTGTAAATGTATTTTAACGGTCTGATCAAAGAAAAGTCAGACAGTTGGGGAAATTAGCATTTTCTCTTTCTTGCCAAGCACTACTCAAGAGTACTCAGAGTATGAAACTAGCCGGCAAACTTAGCTTAGCATTGAAACAGGTGGACAAACTTGGGAGAGAAAGCTAGCCTGGCTTGTGAACAAACTGAAGTGTAAAAGTGACAATTTACCCTTTTTCCGTGGGGGTTTGTTCCGGGATATTTCTTGGTATTCTGGGTGATTTTTTATTTTTTTTTTACACTACAAGTGAAGAAGTCATAACGTGTTAATCAATGAGCTTTAAAAGTGCTGTTCATTTTGATAAAATCAGTAGTTTCATATCAATGTGACAGACATTACAGTGAAATCAATCTTTTCATCTAACTCTTAGCGAGGAGGTGACGAAGCATTTCCTGTGAAATTTCTTCGAATTTCTTCTACAGCAATATTGCAGTTTATACAGATTTTCTGATGAATATTGAACTTAAACAAACGATGGATTAAAGTTAGGTGGTTAAATCTTTTTAATTAAATTTTATTCAAGAGTAAAAATTAACTTTTAGTTCATAATTTTTCAAGGTTTGAAAACGTGTCAATGTTGTGTTTTGCGACTGGTGCATTTCAGCAATTATCTACTGGCATATTACCACAGGGATTTTGATTTTAATTTCCTCTGTTTTGACATGTTTTTAGATGTAATACGGTGTAGTAATGAGTGAAGTTTCTGTAAATTGGTAAACGTGTGAGTTAGTAGATGCTTTTCAGTAAAATTAAGAACAACATTGCAGCAGCCTTTGTTGAGCACCGTGGTTCAAAAGATGATTGCAGAGTTACATTTGAAAATGTTACCTACCTGTCAGAAATTCTTCTATTCTGAATGAGAATTGAAGTTTCATTTTGAGGGTTGTTAACTGGAATGAACCCAAACTAGAGTGAGACGTACAAAAAAAAAGGGGAAGCTTTGTTGTTGGATTTCTTTCAGCTGTTTGTGTTTTTTTGCAGCAATTATCAACGTGATTTGCAAGCTGGATGGAGTCCCACGCTGGGGGGATACCACAGTGTATTCAAATGAGCAAAATTGCTAACGAGGAGGTTTATGGAGGGGAGCTGCTGTTTTGCTAAATATAGAAAAAAACATATGAGCCAATTTTTTACTAGAATGAGTTCAGCAAATTAGGGGATTTGCCAGACGCTGATGAGGAGGCTGAGATCTCAGACGGAGTAGCTGGGCCCTTCACCCTGCAGCAGAATCTGTTGCTCTGTAACTATTTTTTGTGGTCACGAATAGTATATTTTTAACACGCCGGGATTTGTGTTTTTTTTTTCTCTCTGTTGTCTCTTCTCCCTGCATCGACCTCACTGAGCTGCGGATTTGCTCATCACTGTAATTGGTGTAGAAATGAAGCAGAAGAGAGTGACAGGTCTGTGAGCGAGGTGAGATGGAGAGAGGGGGGGGAACACCTCTCTCTGTAGAAGCGAGGCAGGATTGCCTGTTGAGTAGTGTAGGCGTGAATGGGATCCTTTTTTTCATCATGTCGAGGGAATATTAAGTGAAAATGAGATTGCTGTTCAGCTGGAGGTCACAGTGTAGCCTGTGGAAACCCTCAGGCTGTTGAATGTGTCTGTGGCGTAAAGCTGATGTGCTGTGTGTTTTATAATGGAGCATGACTGCTATATTTATTGATATTACAGACATAGGCTACTGAATAGTCATATATTATATGTATATTTGACCTTGTGTTTATCATAATCTTATTCAATAGATTTGTATGTATGTTTTTATTTATTTAGAACTTGGTTATTCAGGAACAAGCCTCAGAGGTTTCCAGGACCGTGTACACAAAAAGCATTTCTGTATTAATGGATTAGTCTTGTTAGCAAGTCCTTATAGGCCAAATCCACTGTCTTCACAGATGAAGATCAGTGTCAGGAAGGAGTGTTACTCAGCCTGTGAAAACAGCTATACTCTAATTTATTCTTTGCCGTTATGAGGTCTGAAAAATATAACCCAGATGATGTCCCAAAGCATCTGTATTTGATGAGTTGGGAATGAGACTCACACATGAGCTTTTTTTCAAATTGGACCTTTTATAGCATTAAAAAAAAATAACAAACATTATCACCAGAGTGTGAAAACGGTGTTGATGTCCAAGAGTATTGTGTAACAGAGATGTCTACTGAAGTTAGCATGCAAGGCAGCTAGCCCCATCCTGTCCTGTCCCATAATACCACTTTATATCGACAGGTAGTTGTCGTCGTCAAGCTCAGCTGGGAGATGCATGTGGACTAAATGAAGAAAATAAACTGACTCAACTATGAGCCACTCAAAGAGCAGCAGTTGGTGCTGCCCGCTATAAATTTGGAGCTACCTTTTTGAATTATGACAATATTTTACAAATTACACCTATAATTACATATTTAATATTTGCTTTGACAGTTTGGGGAATTTTAAAGCTACATTCTTGACATCCATATTTGTTCACTAGCAGTCTTCTATCGTATCTATTTTTAGACGTTGCTGTATTTCTCGGCCAATTACTGCCACCAACCTTGGGTCAGTGGAGTAGCGTGAAAACCATCTGCAGGAAACGGGGAACCACTCTTAAAAACACTGCTCCACAGCGCTCCTAGTGGACAAAACCTCCAGAGGGTACCTTTAAT
>OMLP01015960.1:18293-30134 GCA_900302685.1 Spondyliosoma cantharus
AGAGAGAGACCCACACGTACAATAAACCTTATCCATACCTGCACACCTGCTCAAGACATTAGAATGTGGAGAAGAATATTCATGCCCCAGAGCATTATGGGAGATGGACTGTCTCTCTTTGAGCTGGGGTTTAAACATCAAAGGCCAGCTCCGAAGGAAAATGTATCCATGCTTGCGTGTGTGTGTGTGTTTGTGTGCGTGTGTGCGTGTCCGTCCTATAGGTCATATCAGCCATCGTGCTCTTGCAACACAAGCCTTAATCAGCAGGTAGCATATCTCTTCTACTTCTCGCTCAAAACAGGATATGAAGCAAGCCCACTTCCTGTCTGCCGGTATATCTGCCCCTGATAGCAAAGCACATCTCAGCTCTTATTGGTCCCCTTTTTTGATTTCCCGTGAAGTTATTGCTGTGGTCGAGTCATCAGCCTAAAGTTCAACAGGCTGTTGAATTCAGCCGACTTAACGCCCCATCCCACCCCACCCACTCACAAGAAAAGTAAAGTATCCAGGACTACAAAGGTTTCCCCAACTCCTTCCTTCCTTTTCCTTTGAAGACAATGCTCCGCTTTGATGTAGCTCGAACTCTTCTCCGACGTGATGCCAGCTTTAATAACCGTGGCGGGGACTGGCAAATGAAGGCTTTCATTCTGAAGCGCAGAATGAGAAGTTTGCATCCAAAATGAGAATTTCTTTCTCGCCGCTTGAAAGACACCACCGGTCCTCCTTCAGAGCAACTGATGATAAACGGCTCTTCTAAGGAGTTAGGCAGTAATTTGAGCCCTTGTTTGATGAGCAACAACGTTTTTTTAAATGGCTCAAGGTAATATCTTAGCGAAGGGGATACATGAGTATAAAACTCATTCCCGCTGACTTTTTGGTCAAGCATGAATCTCAACATTGCGTTTAGCTTCAGAGAAAAAATAAATCAGTATCCTGTTTGCAAGGTTTGGAGAAACCACATCCTTAATTTACATTCGGTGTGAAGAAAGATGTTCTTGACAAAGTGACATCTTCAGATTGCGTCTTTTGTCCATCCAACAATCCAAAAACCAAACTCTATTTCATTTACTGTCATAGATGACAATAAAAGCAGCAAATCCTTAACTTTAAAGAGCTGGAAGCAGCAAATGTTTGACATTTTTGCTTGAAAATGGTTGCAGCTTTACAAAGAAACACTTCACTATTGCCACATAAAGACTTGTGTTGTCGGATAAAACCAAGAGAGCTTGTCCTTTTTTTGATTTTCCAATATTATATTATGTCAGCGCAGTCCTCAGTGTGCTGAGCTGTCATACTGTAACTGAAGAAGGGTTCAAACAGAGGGCAGCGTTGCTCTGCCTGCTAGGAGGCCTTTCATGATGTTTGACCCTTTTACCTTTTAGTGGTTTCGCGGAAAAAAAGGAGCGATGACCCACAGCGAGAGAGAAGGATAGTCTGACACTGAGGAGGAGAAAAACTAGCCGTGAAAGATTGAGTCAGAAATAACGCTTGATAGTTGTTTCATGATGCCGAGATGGAGGCAAAGTCAAAGCACGAACCACAAAAACACACCATTAAACTTTAATGTAAATGTGAGGTACGGCTGCAGTACAAACCTACACAAAGACCAAGACTGCTTTTCCCACCAGAGCTTTTCTTTGCTGCAGCTCCTGAGGTTAATTAGGTAGGACGTTGTCTGCATATTTGACTAATCCACCAAGAGTCTGCATTCCTGCAGCAGCATCTCCTCTCCGTTATCTAATCTCAAGTTGCCCACTAATTCTATTTAAACTCTGCTGGCTGTCTTCACGCTGTTCCTGGAAGCAGAGAACAATGGAGCAGCGATATGTCACCGAACTGAGTTTGGGAGTTTGGAGGTGGAACATCGCAGAGCAGAAACGAGCAGCTGCGATAAGGAGACGGGTCTTCTTGTTAGGAAATGATTCTCCCATTATCAATGTGTGCTATTTACTTTCTAAAGACACAGTCCCCCTTGTGTTTCTAGCCATTGGCATTTTAGGCAGTGGACTCAATAAATTAACTTGTCAGAGACTGTTTCATTATGTAAGCGCGCATATGAATAAGATATATTGGGCACAATTTCAAGGAGCTATTGTGGGAATCTCAACAATAGTAGAGAACAGGAGAGAAGAAAACCACTTATTGTAGGTCTGTCCTTGAATTTGAGTGATTTTTTTAAGGGCAGTCTAATCTCCTTTTTTTTAATTTTAAAGGGGCAAATTGTAAAAATTTTAGTTTAAAATTGTAAGATAGGGTGAGAATTCAACTTTCAACAGAGTGTGAAGAAACAATGGTGTTGATGTTATGTGAAAGACTGGAGCTACCTTTCCAATTTTCTTACAAATGAAAAAAGGCAACCACCATAGAAAAATCAATTTCAAAGTCAGGACTGGGATTAATTAGTTTGAGGGAGAAAAAAAGCAAAAAAAACAAGCAAAGTATCATAACCTGTTACTTTTACCCTGTTAAGTTGCTGTGGCTAACCTTCTAGCATACAATTCCTGTTAAGATATTCAGCAGTAATGGTGCGACATTAGCATTTGCGTGGACCTTGAACAGGTTTGTGTCCACTCGATGAATATACTCACTCAAAAAATGAACTCCTCTCTTGTTTTGTTTTGTTTTTCACAAACTCCTGCAGCTTTAGCCGCTAGCCAGGAGCTCTTCACCGGCTAATTGTTAGCTTAGTTTGTTCACAGTTTGAAGGTGGGCAGGTAGCATACAGCCGGTTTATCAAAGCTTTTTCTTTTGGGTTAAATTTGCTTCCATTGCTGCTGTAGACAAACATGAAGAGAACAGACTGAACCATACAAGAAAAAAAGATTGAGTGGGTTTAAATCTATTGTGAAAATCTTGCTAAATTCTGCTGTGGTTGTTCTTTTGATTTCCACCTCCTGAAAGTAACCACTCACAAAATGCTCGGTAAGTGTTAAGACACCCACTGGTGACACCCACTGTTGGTGTCACCCCAAACACATAGTAACCGTGAAAGAAAAACACAACACCTTGTTCGGCTCTGGCCTTCACACTGAGGCTCACGCACACTGCAAACAAGCCTTACACATACGCTCACAAAGCGGCCACATACGCCCGTATTTGTTTGTGCAGGTTTTATGCGACTCGGTATGACTGCTGTGTTTGTGCATTGATACGGTGCGTTTGTGGGTGTGTGGGAGAGTTGGATTGTGTTTGGGGGGTGTAGAGCGCTGCTCACATGAAAAGCTCTTTGTACAGCAAGTTTTTTTTTTTAAATGAATTGGTGTACAGATCGATCTTTTGAAGGGAACAACATTGGTACGTGTGTGTGTGTGTGAGTGTGTACAAGGTCGGGTGTGATCCGGAGTGTATGAAACATCACCTGTGTTTCCATCCAGATAGTTTTATGTGATTATTGAGGTATTGAATCAGAAACACAGATTGTAAATGAAATAATAAAATGATAAAACCTACTTGGATATCGCAATAGCGGTATCATTATTTTTAAGGTGGTTTCTGTTTTATCAATAAAAAGAACAATATCGTCAATGTCTACAGATATGCATGTGTTAATTAAACACGCTCTCTGGTTGGAGGACTGGATGTTGACAGTTCAAGTGACTAAGAGGCCGCCCAGACGAAAATGCTCTTTACTGTAAACGGACATGTATTGCATCGTTTTGGCCGATCGTCCTCATGGATCCTGTAAACGCAGCGCCTGAAAACGCACTTTTTTGAAACCGGCTCTCAGGGTGGAAAAATCCGAAAACGCAGCCCTCGCGTTCTCGTGTGGAAGACGGAGGAAAAAAAAAAGATCGTTTTTGGTACCTGTGGGCAAGGCCTAACACTCCAAGGTCTTCAAATGCCACACTTGTTAGCACAAAACTGTTAAAAAGGTGTGAGCCAGGAGGTGATTAACAGGGGGAAACATCTAGCATTGCTCTTCCCAAGAAGTTTAGAAAATACTTTACTCATCTAATGGTAGGGTCGGGCACCAACCCAAAGTGTCAGTATTTGTCGAGTTGGGGATTAAACTAAAAAATCAGACAGAAAGTTACTTTTGATACATGAGTAAATCTAATATCAGATGCTTTAAAGGGGCAGTATGTAAGACTTGCTTGCAAAATGCAAAAAATATCAACAGAATGTGAAGAAATGTTATGACGTATTTTGTTGTATCTACTTAAGTTAGCATGCTAACAGGCTCTGTTGATATGCTGCCCCCCTAATTGTTTTGAATTCAACTGGTGGCCAGTTCTTAATAGGACTTTTACTCAAAGTAATTTCACAAACACTAATTCTGGACTAGTTGTTTTCAGTCTTCACGCTAAGATGAAATTGAAATAATCCCCTCCAGCAAGAAAGCAACAAAGTGTTTGACTGAAAAATGAAGAGCATTTCCTTATTTCTTTCAAACAATAATACATTCTGCAAATGATGAGACATGTTGCAACAACAAAGGAAACAGATCAAATATGCTCATGCCATGCATTTTCAGCAGACGGGTGGAGGCTTTTATGTCAAACACAGCAGCTTACAATTGGTTGATGTTCGTTGTTTGTTTCACTTAAACCTCTGCTGTGTACCAATGCACTTTGGACCTAAGTTATGAAGCGCTCTTTGCTGTCTATCTCGCTTAATTTCCCAAAGCAGTACGCATAGCAGGAAGAACTAATCAACGGCAAACCACAGAGCCTGAGGCTGAGTTCCTCCTGAGCACCTAATAATCATGTAGGCTTCATTCACGCAATGACATCGAGGAAGCTCGATTCTATTGACTCCCACATGTTTGATAATGCCCAATGTATTTCTAGTTGTTATATTATGGCACATTAGCTCACATTAAAAGACATTTATTGAGCAGTGTTTTTCGTTTTTACTATGGATGTTTGTAGATAAAATCAACTGCCACCCCTCCTGCATCACATTTTGGCTTCCTGCATACTGTTGTCTCACCCTTTAACGGCCAATCCCACTGGTTCTATAGGTCAGCGCAGAGAGGGGGTCCGCAGAGCAGCAAGTTCGATACGAACGCAAACACAAACACACTCGCAGTGTGTATAGATCCAGCTGACCCGATAGAAACAAGCCTGCGCCGTGTCTGTCTGCCTGTGGTCTCCTAACCTCTGACCTGTGTGTGTGTGTGCGTGTGTGTGTGTGTACTCACCCTCATGTCGATGGATAGTCGGGTGAAGTTTTGTCTTTCTGTGTGCATGGGGTGGGTAGATAATGACTGAATTTGTGGGTGAACTTATCCTTTAGACAAGAAAACATGAGAAATAATACAAAAAGAAAGCATAAAGACAGACATTTACACCATGTGTGTGTCTTTAAGCTTTTTCCTGTTTTCTTTCTCTTGTTTGTCTGTAAAAGAGCTTTTGGTTTTGTAATATTTGTTTTTGTGTGAAAATGCAGCGTTCAGACCTGCCTGGATCTGAGGCCACCTGGCTGCGTTATTTTGCAGACATCATTTAGTTTGAAGCCGGTAAAATGTTCTGCATCCTTCACCACAGCCGACTCGTTCTATTGATTGCCGCACACTGTGTTCCCTCTGCCTCTCTCTGTGCAGCCAGCCCTTCATTCCACTTTTAATTTGTGTTTTAATTGTGTGCTTGTGTGCACGAGCCAACCACACAGCACACGCTGACCTTGATCATTGTGTTGATGTCTGTGGAACTGGGTGAATGTTCTGCTGCCTCCACAATGCTGAACTGTTCGCAGCTTTGGCTCCAGCCTTTCGAAAAGGGAAGATTTGATTTAAAAAGAAATCTTTTAAAGTCGATTCTGTTCCCGTTTTTTTTTTTTTCCCCCTTCACAAGCACAGGGCCATGAAATACGAGTAATATATAATCATGAAGTATTGATCGGCGTTGCAAGACATCTAAAGAGAAACAGGCAACCGGGTCTGTGGACATAAGCCTAGACAAAGAGACTTGGCTCTAAGAAGAGGCAACATTACCTAATTTGAGAGACAGAGGAGGGCCCCTGTTATTAATCTGTACACTATACACATTACTCAAGAAACCTTTAAGAAAATACTGGAGCTCATAATTTAACATTCTTCTTTATAACTCTAAGGATGAGGAATTAAAAAATGAATGATGAGAACGAAAGTAAAGAAGTTGCATATAATCATCCAGTTTGAATCCAACACAGTGCCTTTTTTCTTTTTGTCTTTCTATGAATGTATTTTTTTCTCCATGTTTCCCCAAATTCCTAACTGGCATTGTTGGCTAAGTAGCCAAAAGGGGGCGTAGGAGCCAATTGGCATCCGCCCAACGTCGATTATAATAAGCAGACGACCCTGGTATTGATGTTTAAGTGTTAATATTCCAGGATACCTTTCCTCAAAGAAAGCCGAGATGACGCTTGTGACTAGATACATATTTATAACAACGTTAGTTATGCTGTCTTTGCATTTGGAACCTCTCCTGTATTGGTCGTCTTTAATTACTGATAATTAAAGGATAAAAAAAAAAAAAAAAAGGTAATATAGTCGCTTCAAGAAGTAACTTGATTCGGCTTTTCAGCTCAGAGCTGCTTAAAACTGGAATTCAACTAATTAGTACTTCTCTCTGACACGCTTGGAGGAATTCATGTGAAAAAGAGAGGTCATATAATTACGGCCCTGGGAAAACCCTCAGCTTTATTTGTGTAATAGTGTGTGTGTGTGTGTGTGCAGCTGGCTATCCATACGAGAGTCTGTTCAGTGCAGTTTTATTTGCGCGCTCAGCCTTTTGCGGGAACAAGAGTCGACCTCGCTCTCAGTCTTTATTTGCCGATACAGTGTGATGCAGTAGGACTTAAACTCTGCTGGCTGTGGCCCATAACGAGAGCTTATGCTTCTCGCCTCATACGTTAATGTAAAATGCTTCAATTGTGTGAAGAAATAACACCCGGTACAAACAAACAAGAAAAATGAAAGCTTTCCTGGCCTCCTTAATCTTCTTTGAAAGAGCTCCAAATCCCTTTTTATACAAGAAAAATCACAAGTAAACTCAAAAGCATGCTCTTTTAAAACATAGAATATTTCTATGCGGTCATGTTGGACATTAAAACAAACTCTGACAAGTTTTGGCATCCAGCCTTCATCAGGTAGTCAAACACATCTCGATTTATCCCCTTTTTGTACAAATTGTAGTTCCTCCCACGACAGTTCACAAATTAATTAACTCACAGCAGGTATTCGTCTGTTTTCTCAGCGGACAAATATAGTGATTCAACACCAAACAAATATTGCTGAACAGCTAGAAGACACCGTGCAGAAATAGCGTTTCCTCAGCCCCCACATTTGGCCCATTCTACGAGAAACGTCAGTTCCTCTTTTCCTGGTCCAAAACACAAGTGCAGCAGATCCAGGAGGTAAAAGATTCAAACTGATCAACAAAAGTTGTTCAAATCACCACGTCTGTGTCGTGACTTCTGACTGAGGAGCAGTCCAAAATATGCGCGACGAAGAACTAACAATGTCTGAAAACCACACTACCTGTTAGCAAACAGCTGGCATTTCAGTACTCAGGGATGATGTAAAAATGGAGCTGTATCTCACTTTGAGGATGAATTCTGATGTTTCTCTGTTTTCTCTCTGCAGCATGTGGAAGGGCCTGAATGTCAACTGCACAGACAGCTCAGGATACACACCTTTACATCACGCATCACTGAATGGACACAGGTAAGACTGCACATGTGCACACATCTTTCATTACTTGTGAAAGAGTGAAAGAAAGTGAAAGAGTGATTGTGAAAGAGTGATTGTTCTTAAGTGACATCTTGAGATTGCTTGTTTTCTCTATCCAACAGTAAGAAGCGATTCAACTTAAAAATGAGAAAAGCAGCAAATCTTTAAGCTGGCACCATCAGCTTATTTTTTATTTTTGTTTGATAAATTACTTAATTAGTCATTAAATGTATATGTAAAAAAACAAGTCAGAAAGTAACTTTTTAAAACCTTTTTCTCCCATTTTTCACAAGAGGAAGTAATTTAAGGCTTTTTTAAGCACACAAAAATGATTACTCTCAGAGTTTGAGTCTTGTTCAGCACTACTGAACACGACAGGTGTGACATATCAGTGTGCTGATTACACAGGATTAGTACACAGGTGTGCCCTGGACTGGTCACAATAAAAGGCTGCTCTGAAATGTGCAGTTTAATCTTGGAAAAATAAACTTGTTAGGCATTTAAATATGAACTTCACATGACAAGGGTTAAGGACATTCTGACAGCGCTGTGCACGCATACAGTGTCAACCAGGATTCAGCTGTCCAGCTGAAGAAGCAACATGTGGAGGTCCTATACTTTTACCAAAGTAATATCTCAACACAACAGCTTAACTTTTATTCGACCTTTGGATACTTTTTAAAAACACTTGCTGCTGACCTGATCAGTCACACCTGCTGACTGAGAGTTCGTAGTAACCTCTGGGAAACATGCAGCAGTGAAGACGTCGCCAGTCGTTTTCCTTTAGTCCAGGGAAACCATCCCAAACCCTGACTGTTGAGTTAGAGGCACTGAGAGTCCTGCTAACGTTAAGAGGCCACACAGCGTGTCAGCTCTGCTTCAGGTCTGAAATGCATTTTGTGCTGCTGGTAGTTTTTGTATTGTTGCACCGTAAGCTGAATCTTCCCAGTAAAATGTCCTTGTAACTGTTGGCTTCTCCCAGAACACTTTCCGCTGGAGTGAAGGCAGCTGAGCGGTTGGATTTTGTGGTTGCTCTCTCAGCCATGTTTTTGTTTGGGGGGGGAACTAGAAAACTAGAAAACATGACATGTTTTATCCTGCTCAAGATAGAACAGGAAGTAGACGACTTTGTGCACTGGATGGATTTAGACATCTGATTATTAAATATTATAATATACAGTACGCACATTTGATGTATTACATGTCTGTGAGACCAGCCCCTGGTAATAATTCTCAGTGGATTCATCACCAGAAGCTCGAGCCGCCTCTTTCACCATGTCAACATTACTCTCACATTGTAATTTGACATGTTGTTATTTCGGATACATTGATATGCAAATCCTTTCTTACTTTCTTTCTTTTCGATATGATGTTTAAAATAACAATTTGGGTCGCAGCTGATATCATCTAGCGCACAATTTCAGTCATCAACAACCGTTAACGGTGCCCTGTGGAGTTTCTGAGCAATGTATTTCGGCTTGATTCCCTTTCTTGTTCCCATGCACGCGTACACTCATGCATGCAGAAACTTTGCTTACATAAAAACTCAACGAAGCATCTTTAATGTAACATTCTTTCTCCTGAAAAAGAATTCCAGCCTACTGTACAACTACCTACACACTGAAGATAACTTCCTGGTATTTAACCCAAGAAAACATTCTTTCTGTGAGTCATAAATTGATTCAATTCAATATAAAAGCGATTACAAAAGCAATAAACAAAAAAAAGAAACCATCAAGTTGCTGTGTTGCCCTCCTACTTGCCTTTTGTGGACTCTTCTCCTCCAGAATCTCCTCACCAGCAGGTCTATCCATCAGCTGTGCGTCAAGTGTGGCTCTTGCAAATTGTTTAACGTCTTCATCAAAGTAGTGGAGCTTATATCCGGGATCCGGTGAGGTTGTCATGCAGAAAACGGCACCGCTGACCTTTGTCAGAGACAGTGTAATACGCAGTTTCTTTCACTTTTATTTGAAAACGAACCACATTTGCGCACATTGCCAGAGTCGTGGAGAAAGTAATTGACGAGAAAACCGATAACCATCAGCCACTGACATCGGCGAATGCCATCTTATTTGCCAGAGTTAATCTTATGAGTCTCGAAAAGGTTTCATTAGGAGAATACCTGTCTTCTAAATTCTTTTGACCTTTCCTCTAATTAGGTTAAATGTTGAAAGCCAATTTAATCAATTTCACATTATCTGTCTCACATTGTTGCAACAACAGAAACAGTCGTCAATAACAGTCAAAAAGCACAATATTTCTGCCAAAGTTCAAACGCGTTGTACTCTGTATGTCTGCATCTGCTACGGAGCTACTGTGCAGCTTCGCTTTCTTCACCTGGGCCTGCTGAGAAATCCGTTACACAGCGTGGATTAGCTGCAAGCCTGACCGCCATCCCAGCTTGGCGGAACTGAAGGATTAGTGCTGTGTTTTGGGGGCAATTATGTGGATTTCCTACTTCAGATCAACTGGAGAGGAGAGAAGAGGGGAGGAAGGAGGAAGGAGGGGGGGAGAAAAATGCAGCCTCAGAGTGAAAATGAGGCCGCCGACGAAAAAAAGCTGCTGAGGAGCGATTTAACGTTGAGGTGGAGACGTAAAAAGAGAACTGGCATTTAAGATACAGACAGGAGAAAACTTGGCAACAGGCAGATTCGGGGATTTGTTATTCAAGCTGGGTGTCGGAGATGTTTTGTTTGTTTTTTACCACACAAAAAAACCTTTTGATGATCGGCAAGAAGTTGAGTATTTTTTCATACGTGACCCTGATTTCAACTCTACGATTTTGCTGTATAACTGCCCACTTAAACCTGAGTGAATTATGTATTAAATTATTAATTAACATAGCAGTTCATTAAGCACCTCGCCGCTGCTTTCACCTCTGTTCCCGGGAGACGTTCTGCCCTTCTCTCTCCTCTCCTTCTTCCCACCCCCCCCTGACATTTTTCGAATGCAAATGAAGCACTTCACCTTTTCTCCTCTTCAGAGAGAGGTGACGACTTCAGCTGGAGACTGCCCTAATGTGAAACAGTACCGCTGACATTAGTACTGAGCGAGTGGCGGCTAAATGGATTTTCCAGCTCCCGCACTATGATTTGTTGCTTTATCTATTTGTATAATGGGGATTTATTAGAGGGAAACATGGAGGCAGTCCTCGTCTCTCAATTCGTGATAATTTCCAGTTGAACTCCTGCGAGAGCGTCCTGCTACACTGGCTGGTATACTGATCATTCACTCATAGCAACACCACAGATCCCTCCGTGGCCTGAACGCCTGGTTTAGACGAGGTGCCTCAAGCGGGTGCCAACTTCTTGCTGACCAGCTCCTGCGAACGCTGCAGGTCGAGCTTCAGGCAGCCAGTTGCTTAAACGACAGATGAAAAACACCAGAACAAGAATAGAAATAAAAGCAAGAATGTTAGCAGCAGTGAAGTGATAGTCTAGCCACCAGAACTGAACCACAGAGAGCTGTTATTGTTTCCTCTCGTGTCCGTTTGTTGGTTGTTTCGTTGGTTTGTCAGCAGGATTACACAAAAACTACTGAACAGATTTCCATGAAACTTGGTTGGAGGATGCGTCTCGGCCCAGAATAGAGCCCATCAACTTCTGATAAAAGGAGGGATCCAGGAATTTCTTTCTCACTTTCTTAAACATTGCAAGATTTTTTGACATTTTCTGAGAGAATTGGATGGATCTTGATGAAAAAAATCTGGTGTATTTAGCTGGCTGGTAACTGTACAGTGTGATTAAGGGGGATGTTGGGCCTTGGCAATGATGAAATGCGCTCTACTGAGTAACATTCTATTTAGCTGGTGGTAGTAGAGTTCTAGTATGTACAAATGGAAGAAGGTAAAACAGTGCAAGGATAATGAAGACTGTGGATGATTATACAGTAACACACAGATTGAAGATAGGACACTGGTATGGACTCGTCAAGCCAGAAATGTTGAACACCATTTAAAGTTGAGCCGCACATGAACATTTTAATGTAGATAAACCTGTTTTTAATAAGGCCAACTCAAGGAAAGATTTGAAGGAAAGGATCGGTTCGTTGCAAACTTTCCATGGGGTTCATTCTCTTTTCCGTCTCATCCAGTCTTTGCGTCTCGTTAAAAATAAGACCGCATGTCTCTGAGGGTGTTGGTGATAGATTATGCTAAAACTTCACTGATGGAAACAATTTTTTTTTTT
>OMLP01015962.1:0-18388 GCA_900302685.1 Spondyliosoma cantharus
ACAACGAGCAGATCACATCCACGCCAATTCCTCAAAGTGGTTGGATGAGACCGCAAAAGCCTCTGGTATCGGCTATACTTGAAGACCTTTCAGACAGGTAAGAAGTCTTCGGAAGTCCCACATTTAAAATGTATTCCGTGGTATACTTCTACTGATTATGTCCCCCTGATCGAACCTTTATTTTGGGGTAGGAACGGTGTTTGAAAGTCTTAAATGTCTGCTTCACTTCACCTATGCTAACATGCATTTGCAATGCACCTAAATTAGCTAGCCCCAGAACGGCGACTTCTCATAATTTGACGGCAACCTTGTTGGCGTTGATTATATCCAATCTATGAATGCATAGATTTAGTTCCCCAAGGACAATGTGGTTGAAATTTAAAACGCTAATGTGGAATTTATTCCAATAGCTGAGTGAGTGACATGTCTCCCTGTGACAATTATGTCCGTGGATCTAAAAGAGCTACACTTTGCTATATTTTTGCGTAGTAGGGGGAGGCGTTTCCTATGAGGGTGGATGGGGGAGGAGGCGGTCTCAAGCTCTTGTATCATTTGAAAATTATTTTAACCGTCGGCGATTTGGAAAATCCTCTGTACTGCCTTTAATGCTGCATTTCATTTGGCAGCCTGGCTTTAACTTTTTGTGAAAACTCAGATGTTACATCAAGAGAGTGAGGAAGGAAGTGGACAAATATCTCTAACGGTTACATAAATAAAACTTTAAGAAAAGAGCAACTCCCACGGTCCTATGCTACGTCTTTTGTTTTATTTAATTTCATTAAGAAACCCTTGGTGTCTGACATTACATACTGCACAAAATAAGCAATTAAACAAGACACAACAACGGCAACTGCATTCTGATTGTTTATACTGACTCTATATGAGGAGTAAGAGATATGGGACAAAAAGAGAAACTGAATCACATAAAAGACGAGTTCTGTGATCTGCAAAGTATACACAGTTGATAGTTGGGAGCCAGCTTTTTATGAGACTGTTAATAGTAAGTCACAAAAGCACAAAATCAGTGAGACTATTGAAAATATAAATATAAATATATGATGGGACTGAGGTTAAAGATATATGTATACCATGGTTATCAAACATGAAATTGCTGAAACCAGATTCATTTTTCTACATTCTTTTACAAAGGAAAACATGGTGTAGCATAACAAATATTCTCCATAAATACACAATTTTCTGTTGAATAGTGTCGACATCCATTGACAACAGTAAGAGATTTCGGGTTATTTTTTTTAGAGTCGACACTTCAGCTCGTTGTCACCGTGAAGAGTGAGCTCCAAGGTAGCGTCATGTGTCATAATCTGCGGACTCTTCTTAGCGAAAGGGAAGAATCGCTGACACGCTTTTTTCGATTCGTGATCCTAGGTATTCTGAAAAGAAAGGTATCGTGGAGCCAAATGGTGAAGACTTTCACAACAGCATCCTCATGGAACACAAGATCTGATCGGCGTGATAATCCACGAGGCAGCCAGCACTATGTCTTCATCCACCAGATTATTTATGATCTTAGCTAGCAGCCTTGAATTGGCATAATCCTAAGAACATGGAATTTCACCAGCGTGTGCTTCTGGGCTTATGCACGCTGGGAAAAGAAAGTAGCTCGAGAACAACTTGAATGTCGCTCTGGCTGCTGAACTCTGAGATGAGAAAGGTATAAAACGTGTGTATTCAGCTTGGGTTTGTGGGGGTGTGATGGGTTTGCTTGCATACTTATTGCATATATGTGTATGCACATGTGTATGCATAAGAGAGTCCAAGTAGAACGGAGAACATGGCTGCCTGAAGCCCCCGGAGCTCAGTCACGGAGACAGAATACTGATAGAGAAATCCACAGTCGTCACACTCCACTAGCTCCCATCTCTCTCTGCCTCCCTCCACCTCACTGTCTTGCTCCGCGCTCCGCCACTGATCTATCCCTTCCTATTTCAGGCTTTCTCTATCATTTTCATAGTTGATTCATGCAAGCTCTGAATACTCATCTCCCACAATCCATTCTTACGCTGGTCAATATTCCCCCCAGTAAATACCACTTCATCTAATCCCTCCCTGAGTCTTCCGCCCCTCCATGTTACCACGTCTCACTGCCCACCGCACCCCATTTCCTTCGTTCCTCTCTATCGCCAATGCTAATGCTTGTTAGCTTAAGCAGGATTCGGGAGTCCCTCTAGCTTTGCCATCTCAATTAAGAGTCCGAGGCCCATTCAATGAGCCCTTAATCCAGAGCGAGGAGTAACATGAACACCTTTCCTCGTGAATGTGTTCCTCTTAATATGGGCTCAGACTCAGTCCCCGCTGGAGCGAGCCGCTGCTGCGCGCTCAAGTGAAAAAACATCAATATCTCAACCAAGTACTGCAAAGACTGCAAAACTGCAAACATGTATTAGATCAGACCTCCTGTGGAACTTTATTTTTTTTTTTTTGGTTACTTATATTCGTCTTAGTGGACCACACGACATGTAGTCCAAAACCAAAACAGCTGCTGGCTTTACCACATGGGGTAAACTAAAGGCAGCCAGCCAACGTTCACTCATACTGGCCTGCTTTCCTCTATAATGTACAGAAGCATCTGTTTTCCAATCCCTCCTTGCTCCCAAGGCTGTGCGCATCTCATTATAAACTGAGAAACGACCAACATTGCTTTTTAGGCATTCAAAAAATGTAATTATGTGCACATATTGGGCAGAGGCTTGAAGCCCCCCTGCCCACCCCCTCAGTGTCGTGGCTTAGTGTGGGATTATGACAAAGTGGGCCAATGTGATTCCATTCAGCATTCAAAGCCATATCAGCAGGGAAGACAGCAGTGCTGTCTTGGTGAGTGTGTGGATTTTTGCAGGCCAGTGGGATGGAAAAAGCCCAAAAGCATATACAGTGATGTCTTCCTCTGCAGTAGTACCAGAAAACTGGAGCTTTTTTTTTTCTTTTTTTTGCAGACTACATTGTAGTTTCATATTGAATGTGTGTGAATGTGTAGAAAAGTTTAAAACTTGTCTTACCTGGTGTAGAGGAACGGCAGCATTCATTCAGGGAGGGAGAGAGAGAAACAGAGACACACAGTTAGTCACGCACTCCACCAAATCCATTTCAGAGTGAGTTAAAAGCGTCATTGGCAAAGTGACATCTATCAATGTCATTGTTCCCACGTCCACATTTGAACAGTCATTAATCATACAGTCTGGACTGGTGTGGCCCGTAATGACACATGCTAGTCCCAGGCTTTGATTATAATTGGCATGGACACCTAGTTGGAATTCAAAAAACCCTCAGCATAATCTCTTATTGCCAGGCAACATTTCTTTGAGAACCCTCACTTAACCAGTCACCTCAGAGCTGGTCCATAAAACCGACCACAGCTGCGCTCGTCCTTTATGTTGGCTGAGAGTCATTTCTGTTATTCAGCTTAAATGAGGGCAAGTGTGATTTCTGCATAACCTGTTGCACTTGACTTCCTTGCGCAGGAAGCCCAGATGGATATTTAAAGATTATAATTTCTTAGTAACCGTGCATAAGATCTGTGTTGAATATTACATATTTGTTCAGCGAGGGGGCCCAAGAAAAATAGGCTTTAGCTAAGTGGTGTCTGCCCACGAAAGACCTACTATTCAGCATAAATTTGACTCGGGCAGACAGCGGAGACATCCTCAAAGAAATCTGAATCATAACCACTCCAAAGTGTGCTAAAAATGCTCGGGGCTTATTGTCTCGAGAAATTAACTTTGTAGAATGACAGGCCAGCAGCTGCGCAGTCCTACTTTCATATGGCTGCTGCAGAGCCGTCCTAGTCGAAGACCATTTTTGTCTTCCGTCTACTTTCATACAATAATTAAACTGTCAGTGTGTGACAAACCTAATTGTCGCATGTGCCATCAACCAAATAAATGAAATTATTGTACAAATACTCCCACAGTGATGTGAAAAACATTACGCTTTATTGGTTTAACAGTCTCTCCCTTAAACCACCTCTCCCACTCATCTAGAAGGAACAAGAAACCCAGCGAAGTTCATCGTTATAGGTTGGTACAGCTTTGTACACAATTAAGGATTAAGAAGATTAAGAAAAAAGCTTGTGTCACGTAAGGGTATTAGTTACAAACATTCAGGCTGAACGGTGGGCCATTCTTGTATGCAATGACTGGAATGAAGCGAACACATTTTCTGAACGATGCTGCAAGAAACACCGAGAAGGCTGAGGATGATTCTGTGATGACGTCTGTTGAATATTTTGATGACGTCTGTTGAATATTTCCGAACATATTTCCGAAGAACAAGGCAATGTTTTAAATGCAAGGCCCTCCCTTCCTCAACCGATTAAATACGGGAACATTAAGTTTCTGTTAATGGCGATCAATGCTCTCAAACAAACAGATTTAATCTGAAGAAAAAGTCTGAGTTGTTTTTCTAAAGTTGTTGTCCGTGGGGGGACTCTTTGATTACCTTGAATTATTGAACCTGCTTCCTAACAGGCACTGTAGCCTGGTCTGGCAGTCTGAGCTTGAGCAATAAAAACCAGTGGGGAGTTGGAAGATTAGTAGAAATACCCTGTAAGGTCAATGTGTCGGCTCAGCTAGAGCACACTAAACTCTGTGGAAGCCATTTAGACTGCCCTAGTTACACACATAGGGCTGAGATCATGTGCAGTCCAGATGAAAATATCGTCAAATATGAACGCACTGCACTGACAGGTGAATGACATTTTGAGTGCTGGTGCACGTGTTTAATAACCAACAGGTCAGCTTATGTCTTCAGGCACAGAATGCATTTGAAATGAGGCACATGTCACAATAAATCTGGCAGTCTCAGCTGGTACTGTATGACCCTGTTTGCTGCTTCAGTTTGCCTAAACTCAAGAAGATATCTCTAAATAACAGGACGCTCGTCTCATTCAATGTGTCATTAAAATATTTTGAGCACGAAACGAGGCCTCTTGCTCAAAAACCTGTCTGCGACGTATTCAAAGGAAGACGCAAAGTGGGACAGCAGTCGGCAGTCGGATCAATAGCACCGAGAGCCCTTTCGCATTACTATCAGCGGAAATATGGAAAATGTTGCTTCAGTTACAGCTTTTTCTAAATTTTGAAACTGGGATTTCAATTCTTATTGCAAATTTAAATATATCGGTGTGTCCTTGGCTGCCAATAATCAGCATTGGTATTTGGCCACAAAATACAAAAAAACACATATTGCTCAATTCCTAGTAATATATGTTTGTTTAGTGCATCACTTATTGCGTGGTTCACCACAGACGCTACTGGAAAGCCACATTTCCTTCTGTTGATAACAAAAATAACCTGAACTGAATTCTTTCCCCTCTCTGTCTCGTTCTCCCTCCTCCCCTCAGAGTGGTGATAAGACCCTCTGCCTATTTCAACCAGACTATTCTGTTTGCTCTTATCAGCACGTCTGATCACACCGCCTCTAAAATGGGTGGCCTGAGAGTAAACGCTCCTTTGCTCTGTTCCCTCCTCACTTGCCCTGTCATTGCAGTGCTCAATTAGGCCCCGTGGGCCCCTGATCCAACCCCTTTTAGTCTTCCCTTCAGGCCCCTACAAACACCTTGACTGTGACCTTCCCCATTGGCTGTCTAGCCTGAGGCAATGAAGCAACACACTCACAGGTGTACGTGCACACACTTCTAAATGCATCCCTGATTAATCACAATTAGCGCGCAATTATGTGCTAATAACGTGTGAGCATCTGTGTTTATGCGTGAGTGTCTGCGTTGAGCTAGTAGTACGTGGCTCCTAGTTTCTGTCAGCGTCTTAGCCTGTTTGTGTTCTGTGACTGCTCCGACCTCCGAAGCCCTCTCCGCGACCCTTCTCAGAGTGATCATTACTGCAGAAACCTTAATCTCTGTACACCGGTTCAAACAGAGGGGAGACACTTTTGAAGACTTTTAAAATGGCCCGCAGAGTCCACGGAACAGAAGATGACATGAACAATGTTTCTGAGTTGAATTCTAAGTCTCAATAAAAATGTACAGTGCTCTGGGACATGACTAAACCTGATAGCACATGATGACAGAAAAACTTGTGGAATCACATTTGCTAGAAATGCTCGAAACTATTGTATACCAGGGACACCATCATTCTGAGCACTGTGTGAGGACAGGGAAGTTTCTGCATACGGCGAGCGATCACAGTCAGAATCAATCAATGCGACGTGCTCATTTAAATGGATAGCATGGGTCCGCGGGAGAGCGAAACATCACCCAAGGACAGCTATTATTAGATGTTTATAATTGTGGGCTGCTTGTTCATCTGCGGTGCCTCCTTCATCATAATCAAAGTGACACAAACGCAACACACATCAGCGCATGGACACCTAAGCCTTTGTCACCTACAGCAACGGTGCTTTATGATATTGTCTCTGCGCTGAATACAAACACACCGAAATACGAGATATATCAAAGGCAAAACGAACGGCAATATAAAATCTCATCTCTTGCCTCTATGAAAACACCAACAGCAAAAAAATCCCCCCCCCAGTAATTCAAGCCGCGGGAGGATGGTCATGTATCATATTTGAGGGTGGCAACGTGTACAAGATGAGCTGGAAACGGATCAGATGCTGATGAGCCAGAGTTGGTGGGGATACCAGCTGGGTGGTGAGGCATCCTTTATTCGGCTGATGTGATTTATAAAGGGAGAGTCTTTGTCGGAAGGAGTCGTTTGTTAAGGGGTTGTAGCAATAGTTAATTAAGAGCAGATGACAGACTGAACTCAAATACTAAAATAAAGTCATTTGATGGAGTATGATTTAGTGGTATCTAGTGGTGAGCTTAGAGTTTGCAACCAACTGAACAGGGCCCACTGTAGAGACGGCGTTTGGTTTGTCTGGGCTACTGTAAAATGGAATGGTGAATGGACTTGCATTTCTCTAGCGCTTTTCCAGTCTACTGACCGCTCAAAGCACTTGTCACATCCACCCATTCACAAATGCATTCATACAGTGATGGAAGAGGCTGCCATGCAGGGTGCCAACTGCTCATCAGGAGCAATTTGGGGTTCAGTATCTTTCTCAAGGACAGTTTGACATGCAGCAAGGTGGAGCCGATTACTAGACACCCGTAGAACCGTAAGAAACATAGCGGTGCAACATGGTGGACTGAAGAAGAAGAAGAAGAAGAACACACATGATCCTCAAGGGTTCAGAGAGGCAGGAAAAGTCTTTGAATTTCAACACATGAAATCTGATTGGAGATGTGGAATTTTAAATCATCCATCTTTGCTCACTTGCTTACCCTGAGGTTCATGGATTATTAACATCTTTTTATCGTCAAAGGCCATGAGAAGCCAGTAATTATCAGTTATCGATACTGGTTAAAAGAAATCCATATCGTGCAACCCTAGACTTTATAGATTTCATACACAGCAGGACATATTGAACTCTGTAAGCAGTCGACAGCTTTTGTAAATGTTTGCCTGTTCCTTTCGTTGCCTTTAGTGAGATTCAGGCCAGCAAACCTGGCATTCAGGGGTTCTCAAAAGCATTAAAATAAAGACATTCTAAAGTCAAGCCCAATCACCATGACTCACAGAAGTACTTCACACCCCTAGCTGGCAGGTAAAGCTTCCAGGGAAATGCGATTTCAACTGCTTGAACAGATGTAGAAGCATCACCAAAGTAGAAAAAAGGGATCTTGTACAAATAGAAGCAAATATAACACAACGGAAGTCGACCTGTTATACACAAATGCAAAGGGCAGCTCATTTAAATGCACTTAGAATGAAGGTCAAAAGGAAATGCCACCTCCTGGCAGAAACAATGACACCATATAGTTCACTTTTTATCTAATTTCATTCAAAGCGTGTTATCTGCCCCCATCCTAATTCCTCCAAAATGACTTTCAAACTTTCCAAGAAATTGTGTCTGGACGTGTTGCATGAGGCCATTGATTTCGTGCAAAGGCTGAGAGAGCAAAGAATCGGCAGAAGTACTAATGATGACGAGAGAGCAGAGATGAAAGTAAATATCAAATGTACAGACATAAATAGATAAATGTATTCTAAACACAAGTCAAAATACATTTGCCTTCTGCGTGCAGTCATCTGGTTGTTAAGTGTAATCATCTGAAAAAACGTTCAGATGATTGCATGCCGAGCAGTCCTTGAGCAAAAATTCCAAGACTATTTTTTTTATTTCATAACCTGATCACAGGGGCTCTTGTCTCGAGAAATGACAGCATGTGTTGAATTTTGCAGATAGAAGCCGCGTATCAAGGCCGCTGTGCATGCCAGGATGTATACGGCAGTCAGTCATCTCTTCTCTGTCTTTGAAGTCTACCTTCCAGTCAATAAACGTGTACAAAGCGGTCAATTTCTTCTTATAGCCGTCGTGCAAAGGTCTGATAAAAACCCATAAGAGGCAGACGATGTTGAGCTATAAAAGCAGACCAGCCTGCAAATGAGCGCTGCACTGGATGAAGCCAATAAATTAATGCAGGAGGGACACAGTGTTTGAAAAAGTACAAGCCGTGCGCCTCTTTAATATTGTTTTTTTATGAATAGATTTACCGTCAACAACATGATTCACTGTCATTAATGTGGCCATGTACGAGCAGAGAGAGGAGGGGGCGTTTTCTCATTAATTCAACATCTCTCTGGGACTGCTTGAATGTCACGTAAAATATCATATGTCACAAAATCATGCTTATGTAAAATGTATAAATGGCAGCGGCAGACATGTCAGACCACTTGTTTCGTGCGACCTCACAGCTATGAACATGGACACCTTTGGAAACTTCAGGGTTACAGACAGGCTGAGCTTTACTCGTGGCTCTACAAGGCTCGAAACATGGCAAGTCTTGAGCGAAGGATCTTCTTTATGATGGAAAATGTGTTGACACGACCTGACAATTCAGAGATGTGTCAATACCTGCAAGTGTCGCCGGAGTTGCAAATCGTCAATGGCTAAGAGCACAATAGCTGAGCCAGATCTGACTGAAACCTGACAAACGTACGGTGTAGTAGTATTATAACAATTTACACCACTAGATTTACTTTTACAATCAAAACATTTTTAGTCAAACCATTATGTGAGAATTACAGTAGGCTTTGACTGAATGTTTCATAAAGATTAATCAGGGAGCCCACCCTGGAGAAGTATTAGAACAAGACTTATTCAATTACACTAACGAGAGCAAAGTCAGTCATTACTTGTAGCTTTGGCCTTTTCCCTATAGAAATTAACTATTTCCAGATAAAATGGGGATGATTTGACTACTGCCAATTCAGTTCACTTCAGTTCAACAGTCTATGTAAATACCTCCAGCAGCTGTGGAGGACACACCGGAGCAAACCAAATTAGGGGGCAGCAGCGCAGGACTCGCTTCCTCGGCAAGAACCGAATGAGTCTGACTTGTTTAAAAACATGATGTTCCTTGGAAGGGAGCCTGTCCATCGCAGGTTGTGTCGATTCTATTAATTTAGCCCGCTTGGGTTTGCATGAGAGGGACTATGGGGGGCCATTAGCACCTGACTTATACCAGTGAGCACCGACCCCAGTCAACATGACGCAGTAAGCACAAACATGCCCGTGTTGATCTGTCAGCCTTCAGAGGAAAGAACTGTCACCACCGGGGCGCCGTTTAGCTCGGTTGGTAGAGCAGGCGTCCCATGTTCAGAGGCTTTGTCCTCGCCGCAGCGGCCCCGGGTTCAAGATCATTTGCTGCGTGTCACTCCCCCTCCCTCTCACCCTGTTTCCTGTCATATCTTCAGCTGTGCTACCAATAAAGCCATAAACAGGCCCAAAAAATAAAAATACTTAAAGAACTGTCACCGCCGCCAAGCTTATAAATGACAGGAGGTTTGAGCCTTTCTTCCACTGTGACTAATTTGCAAGATATTCACCATATTTATTTCTATAGTCAAAGAGTGTATGTTTTTTTTTTTTCCGATGTTTAAAATGACATTTAAGTCACAGCATTATGCATACGTAGGCCACAGTCTCTATTGATTAGGTGGCATGGTTTTGAAGAGCCGAGGAGTAATCGCAGTAAATCGGTTCTCCAGCGTTGAATCTGTCCACTGACATGTCGGTATTGTTTACATGAATATATTACTTTGCATACTTAATTGATTTCCTGTGGGTATCGGGCATCGAGTCTGAGTTGCACGCCTCCCGTTTCCTTGCCTTTGCTTCTGAATAGTTCCTCGTGTTTGAAGTGATCGAACTAATCACCCCAACCTATCATTGCCATGTTCAAACATAATCCAAGTCTGTGAGCAGAGTTGGAAAATGATCCTCTTCACATCGTCTCCATCGGGAGTTTGAGATGGGCTTTTTCACAAAGTCTTTGATCTGTGTCTTGGGACTGTCAGACGAGTGTTCTGGGATACAAGAGAGGATGAAACTGTCCTGTGGGCTTCTTCTTTGAATGTCTATGGGTAGTTTAGAGCCAGAGTGGAGTTGAATCCCTTTCATTGTGTCTATTGACAGGAAAATTCAGTTCTTTTATTGATAAAACACGATCAGTTATGGTTTTCTCTGAATTGTTTATGCATCGAGAGCATATCTTCTTTTGTTCGCACTGATTAGGGAGTCTTGAGGCTTGTTGGAGGTCATCTTGCTACGCTGGTGGTAGGAAAGGTCAATGTATGCATTGCTGAATGTTTAGTGATATTTTCCGGTACATGTGAGTAATCTATATTGAGTGGAAACCACAGATTGAAGTGTGGGTGGTTGGTAAATACTTTGCCATTTAGCTGAATCTATAGTATTGTATATCTTGGACAGATCAGCCATTAGGTCTAATAGAAACAAGCTGTATGAACTTAAAACGTAAATCACAATTTGAGAAATGTCATTAGATTATACACATGTCTCGACTGGTGTTAATAAAAGACATCACAATCAAACTACTCCATGTTAGTGTGATTATGTTTCATCACTTTATAGCTTAATCACATTATGATAATCAGAGTATGGAGGTTATGTGTGCTCTGCCATTACCGCCTCAATCAAATTATGATTGAACTTGCGATGTGAACAAGGAGCAAACGTGGCTATTGAAAGCATAACAAAGTGTGACGAAGTATCACATGCAAAGCAGTCTTCAGCAGTGCACTCTCTTACATTGGTCGGGTTAAGGCACAAAATAACTATGAATTTAACCTTTTCAACCATTTGACAAAATGCAGATAGACACAAGACAAGTGGCTCTTTTTACGTGATCGATCCCTGCGAAGCCCGCTCTATAAAGGGCACAAACTGAAAGTTACGAGACGTGCTCTCGCTGCTGCCACACGCTCAGGCCCAATAATGTCAACTCGACCATACATCAGTGTTTAAAGTGAACATTATTGTCCAAATTACTATTTAGTTTGAAGCATGAAGGGCTCTTTAATGCACTTCAGTTCCTTGAAGATAGCGCTATTTGTATCTCAATTTACAATCTCTAATTTACTCTCCATCCAATCCTCCCTTCTTACTCCTCATGACAGGAGGAAATGGTATTGAACCAAAAGCCCTAAATGCCCAAAATGCAGCCAAAAGCAGGCACTGGAGGGAATAAATGTGACAGAACATACTACAGTCAACATTTTAAACTGTACACGGCTCGATATTTTTAAGCTGCCTCACCTCTTGGTGATGCCAACTTTACTAACGACGCTCCTGACTGCCAATAGCTGTTTGACATGCCAATAAATGTTTAACGCTACCACTGACAAACTAGAGCCTTTGAAAAAGCTCTTACATGTTCAGGACAAATCAACTGAAAAATTCACTACATAAAGTTCCCTCCAGTCCACCAGTCCACTGTTTTATTTATCATATTTATTATGTATCCACTCACAAGAGGAACATAATAGGACCCCATGAATGACAGCAGCAGTACAGTCCATCATGTCAACTGTGACACGTTGTGTTTTTATTTCTCACAACAAATTCAACTAATGTTTTCATATTGTTTAACTTCAAAATGAAATAAGGCTCCAGCTTGGTGAAACTGGAGAAAAGATGACAGAGGTGACAGTTAAAGAAGCCCACTTGTGTGAATCTTGCAAGCAAACACATTTTTGTAAATGTTTCACAATGAAAGCTTCGTTAAGAAAAGACATATACCAAACAGATATACAGGAAGTGTTGAGTTTCTATTAACAGCGCAATGCAGTAATTCTAACAGGGCAAACAGGAGCAGCAGCATGTAATGCTAATGAGCTGCAGCATGACCTGCATCATCCCATTACTGTGGAGATGGGTGCACTCATGTAGATGTCGGTCTTAGTAAAGTGGCACTGTGTGCCCAACTCTCAACTCTAGAACAACATAACAAAACATTAGCACTGTACCATCTCCTCCAAATAAGCCACATTCTCTCCACCTGCGGTGCACCTGACAAATGCTGGTTCACTCGGCTGGCCCAGAATCAGTCTGATTTTTAGCACGTATGCCAGACCGGCAAATCCAGAAACCTAGCCAGCCTTTTAACACAGCCAAACATAAAATACAAGCTGACTTATATCTGTAATCTGATCTCTAACCTGTGTGAGGCATTAAACTGCCCCTCTGACAAACAGCGTGAAACACTGGGCCTAAAACCTCCTAACCCATGCAGGGTTTTTTTTTTTTTTTTTTTTACCAGAAGTAGCAAATTCACAGAATGTACCAACGTTTGATGGAGAGGATTGAGCCCAGGGGCGACTGTCTGTGCAGGTCAGGTGGAGGCCGTTTGAGTCACACTCTCCTGGAGTGTTTCCAAAGAGATGCAGACACGGGCATGGCAGCGCCGAGCACATTTTACCTGAGGAGCTACCTCAGCTGAAGCATTAGGACAGCAGCCAACACTCACTGCAGTCACTGTGCTGACTCAGCCCTTACAAGCACATGTTCATTGTCTGTTCTGAAGGGCTTGTGGCTGCATTGCTTGTTTGCAGTGTGTTGTTTAATGATGCTGTTGTCATCGCTGTGAGTCAGCTCATCAAGCATTGCAGGCATTTTGGGCAATAGGGAGGAAACACCACGGCAGTGTGTTCGAATGGTAATGATTCAGTTCTAACAGCCAGTGGCGGCACTTTGATTTCATTTCCCAGTTTTTTGTTAAAGCCCTCCACTGAGTGTTTACCTCCGAATGAAGAATTTGGAGCAAGCATGGCAAAATAACTTGACCTGTCTTACTTTCAATTCTCTGTATAAAACTTGTCTTTGGTTGAAGTTTGACATGTGCTAGAAGGCAGGGAAGTGACAGATACAGTGCTAGTATAGACTTTAATGAATGCATTAGTGGACATCAATAGCATTGCTAATGAGCTATTAAAACGGCTTCTAGCCGCAGCGCCATGAGTTTGAATGTGTTTTATTTTACTGTAAATGGATTCTGAACAGCGGGGGGGAACAGTGTGAGGGAACAGTCTGTGTGAGCGTTGTGACAGGGAGGGTTGTTTTGAAGTTTGTTTTCCTGCTCTCATAATCCACCTACTCAAGCCCCCTCTGGAAGGAGGTAGACTTCTGTGCTCACGAAACACAGCTGTTTGAAGCTCGACAGTCAAAGAGGGAGGATATGGGAATACTAAAAATCTAGTTCAAAATGGTGCATTTACTCTAGTGCCTCAGTGTCGATTGCAATAATTGGTAAGCCAAGTGCACAAGTATAGCAGCGACTTGCTTGACATTTCTGACTTATGAAACATAAAAGTGCGACTGAAGTAATCATAAATGTTGCTCCTTGTAAAGTCCTCGCGCTTTCTTGATCATGAACAGATTCCCAAATGGCTTACTGTATGGCGCCGTTACAAAAGCAGCTCTTCATACAGCAATGGTTGATGAGCAGAGTTAATTACCAAGCGGCAGGATGGCTCTAGGGTTTATGTAATGTTACACCCACTCTGTCAGGCCAGATTAGCCTGGCACAGAGGGGAAAAGGGCACGAACGAGCAAATGAACAGGGGAAATTAATGCACACATTCACATTCCTACAGTCTGGCTGTCTGCCAGCCTGTGACATAGCTCATGTGGAAGTCCTGCTTATGTTGGGCAACAGCTGGCTGCATATCAGGAATAATTCAGCACAGTTGTGTGATGTCTGAGCATGAGTGGGGAAAAAAACGAAAGGGGGTGAGTCTAATTCATGATAATGTTCCATGTCTCTTTAATAAGAGTTACATCAGATGACATCCAAAGAAGTCAACTCACACAAATTCTTTCTATTTCCGCTCAAGCAAAATACCTGACAATTAGTTTGACTATGGGAACACTGACTTGTGCCGTGCATTGTTGCATCACGGACCACACTATCTAGTCTAGTGGCTTCAGTGCATTCACTGCCTGCAGTGTTTTCCAAGAAAAAAAATGGCAGCTTCCTGCAAGTCTAGTTTTTGACTTGTTTATAGGTCTATCTCATCAAGGACACCCAGGAATGTAGAAGGGTATTAAATAAATACACGTGGAGCTGAAGAAGCTGCATGTTGCAAATTTTACAGAGGCTGTCACAGAGAGATAGGCTTGAGCGGATGTGGCAACCGGCAGTAAGATTCCTGGTAACCAGCCATAAGATCTCAAGACTTACTGCTCTATGCTATAGGCTAGGAAATTCCTAAATTATAATTCTATTGGTATATTCCTAGTAGGAATGTACCAATAGAATTAGAAGTTCCTTCTGCATCCAGGAATCCAAATGATTCCAAAGACTGAGCCGATAAAAAGAAGGAAATAATGGAGAGCAATGGATTATCACGCTTTTTTATATTATTTGATAGAAAATTGTTTTGTGAACCACGTGATATGATATATGTCACACCATACAACATATTGTCTTTACCAGTTACAGCTTAACATGAGAGAGAGCACACATTTGGTTGAATAACAATTGGAGTCACAATCAAAGATGTGTGAAAAGCTGTCACAGTCAAAAATCACTTGGGTTTAATTGTTGGGCACATCTCATGAAACGTGCTCTTCCAGGCAAAATAAGTTTCTGTTTCAACTGCTCCTCCTGTTATTAGTGCCCCTGCTGTTAATTTTTAAATTATGGAGAGAGGTTGCCAGGCTCCCATTCAGCAAGCAATGATGACATTGTCTTCAGGGGCAGCATTTTGTTCTTTCAGAACAATGAAGTTCAGGAGAAACTCTCCACTTAATTTCCCCCTTCACCTTTTCTTTGTTTTTGCATGAATGAACACAATGCAGTTGTCTTTTATAATTGAGGTGGAACTCAGCCACCTCGGGTATTTACACTGAGATAAATGTTTTTAGGGAAGCTGGAGGAAACGTAATCTGTGCATCCGTCATTAAGAGCTAGATTGGTATATCTGCGTAATGGTTGCCCAGCTGCCTGTCTGAAAAATCTCTGTTTATGTGAATTTCGCAGTAATGACACTGCAGATAGTAGACGGCGGTCTCATGGTGTCAGCTCTCTTATTGTAAACATCAATCTAAACACAGAGAGGCTCTAAAGAAAGTAAAAGAAAAAAAAAACGCTCTACACTTGAGTGCATTTCTGCAGTTGGCTGTTAATCTGCTGACTAAATGAATAGGTTAGGCAGATAATGTCAAAACATCTGCAGGGCATTTAGCAATCGCAGTCAGAGTCGTGACTTTGGACCTCGTGGGTTGAGTGCCACCCACACTAATAGGGCATTAAAGAGGAACCTCTGCCTCACACTGACCTCTGCACACAGGGGAGTAAGACTGACCTTGGCATGCATTTTAACACAACTGCACACACGCGCGCATGCAGGTAATGCAGATTCCAGTGCTCAGAGGCTCCATTCCAGTCAGTGAGCATGGCCCGGCAATGACACGCGCCTTTGTACTCTAAAGAGAAACCTTGGAGGGAGGATGAGAGGAAGTCATGCGGCACTACTTCGATTTGACCTTCAATGGCCACTCATATTCGAGAACTTCAAAAGATAAATTGTCGCTACTTTGGGTCATCTAAGACGGAGAGCTCAACAGAGGAAGTGGGTTCAAAAAGACAAAAAACTGTCTCCATCTCTGACCTGTGAACCAGAAAATATACGAAAGTATAGATGCAATACAGCACTCGTTATAATTGAAATGTGACCAGATGCAGCTCCCACTGTGCCTGAAACCTCAGTCAGATGTAGATTAAACCACACAATTCTATTTCCAAAGATAATAATAACATCTTGCATGGCAGAATTCGCAGCAGATGCAAAGCTGGCAATTACATCGCCTGCAAAAATGACCCGTCATTGTTTGCAGCCTCCTTGTCGACAGCGACATCTGCCCCCCTGCTGTCCGCTTTGTGTTGTGTGTGTGGCTGCGGAGACAGCATGTAATGTAGCAAAAACATGAGTGATGAACACCCCGCCTGCCTCTGCGTGAAAATGCGCCCTCGCCTCATCCTCTGAAAATGTGTGACTGCCAATCTGATAAACACTTTAAGCTAGCTCGCAGGAGGGAAGCTTGTAGCCCATTAGCAGGGGTAGAGGTACCTCTCCAACACCTGGCCCTGCTAGACGACCAGCAGCTGAGACGCCATCGCAAAAAAGTTTCTGCTATGAGCACACAAGTTACACGCTGTTTTTCCCTGCATACAGTCATTAGCATTACCATAGTTTTTGCAGATAAAGTGAAGAGAATACCAGCTTTATTTAAACGGAACAATGATGCAATTGTGCCTCATAATGGTATTACATTCATATGGTAATTTAGTTTTCGTTAGATCTTTAAAAAATGTAACAGAATGAACGCAATGTGAGAAACAATCCACTTTATAACGCCATATAATTCAGTCTGCAGCCTCAAGAATACCCATAAAGTATCCCTCTCAAACAATTTCAACCAAAACTGAACTCACAAAGTTAGTATTTATTATGAGGCTGTATTAGTTTTAGCTAGAACAACCGGCAACTATGAGTATTTTATAATACACCAGTGTCCTGCAGGAAGCTGGGCAATTAAAATGCCCACTTAAGAGTACGAAATGGCAGTGGAAATGTGTTTAAACATTCATAATGTGTCTCTGCACCACCGGTTTGTAGAATATTTCCTTCTGCCAGCATTCCTTGGCTACAGTCCACATCCTCTCGTCTTCTACTCGGAAAATCCTTAATCAAAGACGTTCTTCAATCAAAGCATGCTCCGACAGCTACTCAGTGTCTCACCTGGGAGAAGAGTGGAGCTTCCCTGGACAGGTAGAGACTTTGTGGGCTGCCCAGAGCTACCAAAACCCCACTGTGACCAAGCTGTGAGGTCCCTTTCATGAAGCCTTTCAAAAAAAAGAAAAGGTCGGAGAGCAATCCCGCACCGCTTTAATGTGAGGCAAATTAAAACAAATGCAATTAAGTCACTTCAGACGTGCCTGGCAATGTTGCTTTGTTAAACTGGCCGCAAATCCAGTCTCTGCAAGCAAAGCACAGGTTGGGCGTTTAATAAGGGTGTGAAAAGAGGTGGGGGGAAGCTTAATGAGACAAGTGGTACCTACACCCACATCATCATCATCCCAATGCCTGTCTCTTTACTGTTCTCTACTCAGGCGTTTCTTCCCCAGAGATCACCACCTACCAAAAGGAAAAGGTGCGGGGGGGGGTGCGGGGATATAAATGGGACCCAGGTGCTACTCATTGCTTCATAGAGTCTCCCTTCACCTGTTTCCACCTTTCATCTCACTCGTGCCCGCTTCCCATAGTAGTGATTGACAGCTCCTGTAAGAATGGTACCATATGATGCCGCCCGCGTGATAGCTTCATGATTCCCACACTTTTAATTCAATTACTTTTCCCCCTGACTTGTACAAAAGCTTAGACAAAAAGTAGAAGGGTCTTAAACAAACTCATTTGAATAATCCTATAGCGGAGGAAGGGATACATTTGCATAACCACAAGCTGGATTCTACTCAAGGCCCTGGATGCTTTGACTGCATCTTCGGATTTGTTCCCATCTCCAAACATTTGGCTTGGAATACACTACTTTCTGGAAAACACAGTGTGCAACTCTTTTACATACATCATTGTAGAAAGACTAGGGGCTCTATTTTAACGATCTGAAACGCATGTGTCAAAGCGCAAGTAGCTTTGTGGGCGGAGCTCAGGCGCAGTTGCTATTATGCCGGCGGGATAAATGACTCTTGCGCCCGGCGCAAATCTAAAATGGGCTGGTCTGAAGTAGCTACATTAGTCATAGGTGTGGTTTGGGCGTAACGTGCAATAAACCAATCAGAGCGTCATCTCACATCCCCTTTAAAAGCAGGCGCGCTTGTTTCATGGCGGATTGCTATTTTAACGGCGCATTTGCCAGGCGCACGCCAGGAGCAGTTCACAGCCGAGGAGACCGACGTTCTCGTCAGGGCCGTAAAAGACCGAGAAGTGGCATTGTATGGGGATGGGAGAAACCCACCCAATTTAGCTTTGGTTAAACAGACGTGGGAGGAAATTGGCACAATTGTTTCTACGGCTGGCATCCCCAGGAC
>OMLP01015963.1:0-17050 GCA_900302685.1 Spondyliosoma cantharus
CACGCTACTGTGGGGTTGGCAGCACGTCTAAGCGGTGTGTACACTGCAACTGTTCTGCTGAACGGGTCAGACAAGAGGCAACGGAGTGGTCGGATACAGGCAGTTGGACGTCTGGGCGGTGTGTGGGGGCCTTAAAGCAGAGAGCCATCTACAGACAGCAAGTTTCCAAACAAAAGGTGTCAATCAGCAGGACGGCAACCAAATGGCAGCCGGGTGTACGATACTCCACGGACCAAAGATATTTGTTTTG
Source organism: Spondyliosoma cantharus (assembly GCA_900302685.1). NCBI lineage: Eukaryota > Metazoa > Chordata > Actinopteri > Spariformes > Sparidae > Spondyliosoma > Spondyliosoma cantharus. Next base: position 251 of record OMLP01015963.1, read on the forward strand.
TTTTTGTTTCTGATTTTTGTGTTTTTTTCCTAGGGAACAAAAGCCAAGAGCCCCTGTTAATACTGTCTGGGGCATATTTAAGTTTGTGTTACCTTTTGTTACCACTTAAGATGTTCAGAAGTATTCAGTTCAGAAGCGTTCAGCTTTATCTTGACATATATTTCTAAAAGGGTGAGGTACTGACTGAAGTTAAGAGGGAGACAATTTCCGGTATTAATACATGTGAGCAAACAGGGAAATTTCTCTGTCACAGCAGCCAAGAGAAGGAAGGTTAAACCTTAAACATAACAAAGCGGATATTGCTTTCAATCTTGAGGCTCGCTTTAGGGGAGAAGACCAAACTGAAGTGGGGACGGGTGGGCCATATCTTTCAACGCTCTTACTCAAGCAAGAGGAATGGGGTTTGCATTCTAATAAACAAAAAGCTGAGTTTTGTTCTGGTCAAGGAATTTAAAGATGATGAAGGTAGAATGGTTTGTATAGAGGCAGTTATTAATGGGATAAAGATGGTGCTGTGTAACATGTATGCACCTAATAAAGAAGACCCAAACTTTTTTACTGAGGTGAACAACGTTTTAGGGGAAACAAATGGCAAGATTATTCTAGCTGGAGACTTTAATCAAGTAATGGACGTGTTTATGGATAAGAGCAAATTCAGTGGGCCAATAACTACTGGAGACAGGGCTGCATTACACATGCTTTGTGAAGGTTTAGGCTCGGTAGATATTTGTCGACTGGCAAATCCCAGAGAAAAGGACTACACCTTCTTCTTCCACTGTCAGAAATCATATTCTAGGATAGACTTCTTTTAAGTCTACTTGTACAAAACGCTGCAGCCAGACTACTAACCAAAACCAATTGCAGATCCCACATCACACCAATTCTTACATCCCTTCAATGGCTCCCAGTAAAGTACAGAATAGACTTCAAGACACTGCTCATCACATACAGGGCCCTACGTGGTCTTGCTCCTCCCTACATTTCTGAACTCTTACACCCTTACTCCACCTCTAGACCACTCATATCTTCTGACCTAGGCGTCCTACTTATACCCCGCTCCCTCCTCAAATCTAAGGGTGGCTGCGCTTTTGCCGTCAGGGCCCCATCTCCCTGGAACAGTCTACCCCCTTCCATTAGATCAGCTGAATCTCTAAATGGCTTTAAAAAACTTCTCAAAACCATCTCTATCGTCTTGCCTTCCCTGCAAAAGAGCTGTAATAATTCTCTGCACACATCTGTACATGCATGTTTATTTTAACTTATTTATTTTATGTTTGTTTTTATTTATGTTTTATGTTTTCTGTCCTCTGTACAGCACTTTGCAAACCTTGTTTTAAAAAAGTGCTATATAAATAAAAACTTACTTACTTAGTCACTCTGTACCAAGATTTAGAGTTGATCCTCACCAGTAGCTGTCATCCACAGACTGCCCCTTCAGCTGTCGAAGCTGCTGGTGACAATATGTGGATGTGTTGGTGCAGCAGGTCATGTATGTCCATGAAAATGTTTCCATATTCTCTCTTCAATCTATATTACTGCGCTATATTGTAGTATCATAACAAAAAAATAAGAATGTGGCATGAATTATTATAAAGTATATAATAATGTAAGGAAGGATGTAAAGATGTTCAAAATGTGTCATGTGCTGTACTAACTCTAAATGATCAAGCCATCATCTTCAACTTAAGGACTCTCAGACTCGCTGTGTGTGACAGTGCTCCTCCTTCACACTGTCTGTGGCCCTAAAGCTGTGATAGCACACACAACTTTGTCAGACATCAGACCACTTCACTTGAGGGGGGAGGGAAGGTAAGTCAATGAACTACCCACCTTAGTTCAGCCAGCAGTGGACTATGACAGGTTAGTGGACACCAGAGTGGAGGAAAATGAAAAGGTGAGAGTAGGCTTACATTTAAGAACAATTCCATTATCAGAAACAACTGTTTTCTTGCCCTGATTGAACTTTTAGACAGTCGTTCCCAGAGTGCATAAATCTTTGTTTTTTCATGTGTACAAGGAAAACTGGCTTGAGTCTTTCAATAGACATTAACTCCATAGAAGATATAGAAGAGTCCAGCTGTTTACTTTTGTTCAGGTCCTCACTGTGAACAGAAGTCTCTACAAACAGAGCAAATGCTAATATGGACTGCACTCATTTTCTGCACTATAGACACACAGACACCAGCGTACCAAGGTATGCTTTTACACTCTCTCTTCATCAGTGTTCACACACACACACACACACACACACACACACACACACACACACACACCTTTTTTCTAAACTAAAACCTGTCACACAAGTAGCTAACTCCTTTCAGGAATAGCTCAGTGTGTAGGTTGTGTGTGTGACACAAGTGAGCAGTCAAGAGAGAGAGAGAAAGGGGGCACATTTGTGACAGTGAGTATTAGGTTTACAATGATGTAGTGGTAACATAGCAGTTCAGTGCAGTTAAAAATTAGTTGGTGTGGTTTAGACATAGTTTAGCTGTACCCTTTACACAACAATTATGTGTACTATTGAGAATAGCACTGTAACCAGTCAATGAATGATGCATGAACTATGTGTTGTTGCCAGGGGTCACTCACACACACACGCACACGCACACACACACACACACACACACACACACACACACAGTAACTATTGTTTTGTCTCAAAATGTGCAAATCTGTGCAGTCCTGGCTATATTGAACAGCAAAAACTACATTACTCTTTTTCTGCCTGGGTATTTTGTCCTTAGGATGGACAAGTTTCTGCCTCCGTGTGATGGTAGGTTTAAAGTGAACATAGGGAACATGTTCCTGCGACATAGGGAATGACGATGTTGTTACGTTTTCTCGCCTCCTCTTCTCTGTCTGCTCTGGATCTCTTAGCGGTTAGTGGGAGGTTATTTGTCTGGCTTTGCAGGTGTTGTAAAGTAAGTCACAGGCTATATGACTTTGCTTCTATGCCATCAGCTGCATTTGTAAGAAACATACTTTTGAATCTGCCAATATCCCACTCAACTACTGCCAATATTTTTATGGGTCCTATAAGTCCATACAAATACATCAACACATTTGAAATCAAAGCACCTGAAAATGAAATGAATCCTTTTCAGCACTTACAACAGTAGGATATTTGAGGGAAATATTCAAACATAGGACACTCCTACACATTTGTTGCAATTTAGCTTTGTTCCACTGTCTAGATTGATGTATGGTGTAAGGGGTCTTGGTTTGCATGGTTTGGACAGCCACTGACCCCTAACAAGTGGCAACTGGCTGGCACATAATATCCTTCAAAAAGCTTTCTCAGATTGCGTCATGTGTTGAGCCTGGCCATTTTAGTACAATGTCCAAAATGTTGTAGTCTTAGCGGAGAGCAATTTGGGCTTTTTGTCGTCTTTATTTCTGTTATTGTAGTATTGCAGATAAATTATGACAATTACAACAGGGAAGCAAGCTATGTCCATGAATGCCATTTTGTGAGCCTGCAAGGTGTGCACATGTAGTAATAATGAAACAACTGCAACACCATATGAGGCTGTGAGAGCACTGTTACTACTTGTGTGATCATTCTGCTGATTGAAGTTTGACAGACCCAAGTCATCATCACTGCTGCACTGCAGCATTATTCCAAATATTTAAGTGTTTTGGTCACCTTCGTTTCAGGTGTTAAAGCATCATTGTGCTGTTGGGAGATGTGAGTACATATCAGTTGAGATCAACACACATTATCTGTGCGCAAACTCATCTGTAACTCACTGTCATTCAGCATTTGAAAAACATTTCTCATAACTCTTTGTCTTTCCGCTATGTTCTCCTCTGTTTAAGAATCTCTTAAGCCCCTAAAAGTCCTCCTCCCTTCATAATAGGAGCTCTTTTAAGGGCCAAAATGTTTTGTGAATAACTTTTATCTCTACCAGGACCTACTCTTAACTTTAAGGGGAAAATCTTAGAAAAGTTAATACATTTAAGAGTTGTTTTTAGAATTTCAACACTTGAAACAACTCTTTGTAATTGGAAAGTTTATGAATATGGCCATTATGATTCACTGATTTTCCAGTTCACCTTTACCCACATCCAGGGTCAGTCCAAGTGGTGTAGCCACATAGACATCATCCCAACGATCATATAATTTCTTCATCCGCCATTGCAGAACAAAAGAGCCTGACTGTCCAAGGCGGACATCACCAGTGCCTTCAAAGTTGTTCCCCTGGAACGGCGCATACTATATCTGACCTTCAGATGAAAGAGCAGGCCGAAAAAGTTTGATTATTTATCTGAAGCACTGTTCTGCATTTTGACAAACTGTACACTCCACAAACCATCCATCTCCTTGATGGTTTTCTTACGTCTCCTTCTTTCACCTCATCATACAGTTTCAACACTCTGACCTCCGCATTTCACGGACTAGGTTCCTCTCACCTCTGAGAAAATAGAAGGCTCAAGCACATCCTTGAATTTGGCATGGCATCATCCTTGCCTACTGAGAAAATCCAGTGGATTTTAATACTCATTTCGAATACTCTCAAATATCCTTCTGCCCTACAGGTGCACCAACTTCTTTTGCTGCTAGGCCACCTTAACTACCCCATCCATATCATCCATCAAGGTCTATCCCTCCTTATCAAACCCCCCCTTCTATTGCCACCGCTGTTCCATCTCTCAATAACCATGTTACACTTTAAGTATACTTCAAAATGAAGTTAAAAAGCTTTAACGGTGGCACCTCACTTTATGATGAGGGAACAAATGGTACATCTACTCTGAAGACACTAGTGTGGTAGACATCATTGACAAAGGACGGTTGCACTCTTTACACATAATACAGTTCATGCAGAGGCTCACCCTGATTTCAACACCAGCTGAGCCTCCTACATCCCAGGTCACAAAAACTTTACCGCTGGCTCAGAGTCTCATTTCTCATTTGAGAAATTCAGGCAATAGGCACCAGCATCTGACCCTCTTTCAACTCCCGTTCCACCATTTTCGGCCACCATAATCAACTGACCCTTGCAGTTTTAACATGAAGTCACCACTTACCAAGATGCCATCCTCAACAGCATAATCCTCTGAACACTTTCTTCATATCTGACTGGATGGAATTGCTTTAAAGCTTTTCACACCTCCCTCAGCCATTTATTCTCTTCACTATGTTCTGACTCTCTCTAGCTTCATCACATTCACCCATTCCATTCTCAAGATTAAATCTTCCCCAGGTCCACATCAGTGGAATTAAATTCCTTGTTAAATTGTCCTCAGGGGCATGGTGTCAAGCATTGTCTCACTCATATCTCGACATGCTAATCAAATGTTTCCGTAAGGTCTAACCACGTCACGCCACGCCAAAATGCTTGCCCCCCACTTCAAGCCTCCTTGCCCGCCAGGACAGGAATCTCCGACCACATCAATACAATTCTTGGATTTTGGTCTTCTCCTCAGCCTCCCTTTTTGAAGTTTTTTTTTAGTGCACTATCCTAAATCCAAGTACATTGAGAGATAGCTCCCCAATTCTCCCTTCATCCCCTCATCCCTACATCTCATATTGTTATTGGCCTTTGAAAGGTGAAATTAAGTTTCATAGCTAAGTTTGGGAATAAAGACCATGTCTGGAATACACCCCATTTCCACACAGAGTATGCAGCAGCATTCTTGATCCGCTGGAGAGACTATAGAGACTTATTGGGGCAGCCTGATAAAAGGGAGCGCATCAATGACAGACATAGATTCTTATAATCTGTGAATTTTATGGGCAGTTAAATGCCATTTCAGAAGAGTTTATCGTTAATGTAAACTGAGGAATTAATTGTTAGTTACTGTATGTAAATTGGGTGCTCTGAGTACATACAATGTTTTGTGTTAGGCCAGTTTTAATCCAACCCTTTATTTTAAGCGCTAGGTGAACTTAATGCTGCACGTTTGGTTGTATGTCTGTGTATAAGAGTTGATTTTATATTGTCTTTGAGATTAATTATAAGCTTAAAACAAATAGCTAACTATTTGTATGTATATGTATGCTAGGCTGCTAATCCAGATAACAGATCAGTTTTGTTTATATTGGGCCCCATTTTCGAGTTGAGCATCTTTAAGTCTCCACCAGCAGAAAGTGGTTTATCAACATGCTCATCACACTACTCACATTCAGATTCTTGGCTGTGACAAGTGTTTGATGCTGGTTGCCTCTGTAGTTGAGCAAGTTCCTTAGTGATGTAATCCTGCACAATCCTGTGCCTTCTGTTTTTAATACTAATCCTGGGATATCCTACAAATCTGAGTTGTGGTAAGTATACTGACCATAATGAGTCAGTATCCTGATATTACAACACAAAGATGTCTAGAGTTTAAATGGCTTACATTTGTTTTACCATCTAGGAGATAAAGCAAAGGGAAACAGAAGTTTATTACAAAATGTACATTTATCTTTCCATTAACAGCCCCACTACAGCATCAGAGTCAAGCCTGATATTCACCATTCTTTGTCAGTACAAGCTAAAATGGCAAATACATCAAAAAGGTAACAAATTCCAATATAATCTTATTTTAATAGATTTAGTGTTTTTTTTTACTTTTTGAAAATTTCCAGCTGTAAATCAATTACTAGATCCATGATGTGTGAAATGCAAATTACTATAATCTGATGAACAAAGCATCATTTGGCCTACTTCATCAGAGAGTCTGTGCGCTATGCACTGTGTATATGCTGTGCATACGTGTGTGAGAGTGTGTGTGTGTGTGTGTGTGTGTATGCATGTGTGTGTGTGTGTGTGTGTGTGTGTGTGTGTGCGTGTGCGTGTGCGTGTGTGTGTGTGTGGTTGTGCGCGCATCATGGCATACACCATTGTTCAGTGAAATCTGTCTGGCCTGTATTGTCCTTATGTGATGGTATTGTTGCTGGTATTGTTTAAGCCAGTCAGTTTGTACTGAGTTCCTGTGTATCTTGATGGCCATTATGCTGCTAGAGCCAGGCCGTGTCAGATCGATCGAAGCGTAGGGGAAACAAAGAGACAGCACAGCTTGGCTTGAACCATGGGGTAATGGGCTGAGAAAAAAAGATGATGGGTATGAGAAACCCAAATGCTTAAGCTGGATGGGTGGAGGGATCATATGGGTAAGAAGTGGCACAAAAAGAGTGTGCTGAGAAAACACAAAAAAAGTGTATCTGCATAATAGTCCAAATGAAAGGACTTTTAATAGGCTATTTGTTTTTCATACCCAGAAAAGAGAATAATGTGATTTCTAAAATGATAATAGCAAGAATGAAATGCAGAAAAATTAGCTCAAAGGATGATAACTAAGATTGTAGTGAAAAATGGAAATGGTTTAAAGGATTTACTGACATAAAAGCAACACAAGGTCAACCTAATTGATAAATATGGAAATTGTATAAACTTTCCATATGCTAATCTGATTCCACTATCACTGCGTCTGAGACATGACAGCAGTATTTTTCTCACACTGAAATTGTAAGGTAAAGATTGTTGGTTAAAACAAAGCAATTTTCTCAGTAACCAGGAGGAGGCCAGTGTCAAATCCATAGCGCATGTCCAGATCGTCAACTCCAAGATCATACATAAGACTTTTCTCAGCATCTGGCTGTCCACCTTATCCTTTTCAGTTAAAGTTGCAGATCGGGGGCATATGCCTCATAAGTTTGTCAGGCAACATTTTTGGGCCCATAGACCATTGAGCAACCCAGCCCATCTGTGGTCTAGCTAAATGAGTAGAGACTTCTGCTGAATGGCAAAACATGATTTACCAGTACACCCCTTATAAATTTGTCGAATTATTTCAAAACTAATCAACCTCTGTCCCATTAGACATTTTGACATGCAATTGTCGGAAAGCACAGGTGTTACACATAATATAAATAATGGCCCTGTTCCATTCAAGTATCCCACTAAGCCATAGCAGTAAGCCTAATTTTGCTTAAATAGCTGAGGTTTAGAACTGATCAATAATTGTCTTTTAGGTTTATCTGATGTTGCCGTGTTGAGGTTGTATCTGCTGTGAAGGAATTTTCCTTCTTAGTTAGTGACCTTCTATTCTCTGTCTGTCAGCTGCCTTTGATAAGACTGAAGTAAACAAGCACTGTTTCTGTGGAAACGAGTTTGGTGCTCCGACACAGATAATAAATGCATTGAAGTTATTCCTGTGGGACGACGTTCTTTGCAAGTTTAATCAATGTAACTTGTAAACTGTGATTTTGTTTTTCTTTTCTGTACATGCAACATGTATTGCATGTCTGTCGATCTTGGGAGAGGATCCTCCTCTGTGGCTGTTTGAGGTTTCTTTCATCTTTTCTTTTTTGCCCTGTTAAAAGGGTTTTTTTCCTCAACATGGCAAGTTTTTCCTCACTCGAGTCGAGGGTCCAAGGACAGAGGATGTTGTTCGTTGTACAGATTGTATGGCCATTGAGGCAATGTTATTGTGACTTTTAGCTGTATAAATAAAATTGATTTGATTTCGATTTGATTTGCACGGTAACTGAGGACTTGCTCCATACACCTCTTCTGGCATAATCCAAGTTTCTGGAAGTCAAATTCCCAAATTGATTTAAAAGATGTTGTTGCAGCGGGGCTCGTGCACCCACAGTCCAGTGAGGTGTGTTCTTTTAGCTTAGCAGCTAAAGTGAAAATTTTGCTGTGTTATGTTTTATTTTGGTTGTTTTTCTACATTTTAAGCAAGTCCCCAGCTTCTTCCGTTGTTGAATGTTGTTGAATGTTTTGTGGGGCATGAAACTTCACCTGACTTTCCGTTGCCATGGGGTGAGTAGATAATGTTCTTTATTATTATTATTTTTGCCATATGTAAATCTTTATTTTCATTGGTTAAGTTATCCTTTAAACGGAAATGCAAATGTGAGTTTATGTTGCTTTTGTGTTGTTGAGCAGGCTGCTGTTTGGCTCAGTGTGACCATTTGCTCTGCTGTCATTTTACACAAGACAGAACTGGCTATTAAACAACAGATACAGGTTGAAACTTTTGGAACACAAAAGCAAACGTGTACTTTTTCTGAAAAACAGGAAACTGTTCATCGGTGATACACACCAACTGGGTGTGCACTCAGTGCTGCCGACAGCAGGTGCAGCCTTTGTCTCTGTACCACAGATCCCATACAGTAGATCCCATGGTCTCATCAATCTCACTCTGAGGGTGTTTGTTCATGGCTGTATCTGAATATAACTCTGTGGCCGTCTGTTCAATTACGTTCTTTCTGTCTCTGTGTAATCATGTACTGCTCATTTGAGTTGAGCCGTATACTGAATTCTATAGGGTCATGTCCGCACCGTCGCTGGGCACATAAACAACACAGATCTGAGAGACAGAGTCTGCATTCACTGGATGTCAATTACCCCAACACTGCTACATTCTCTACATGACAAACGTTGCCTATAATTCACCCAAGACAGGTTGTTCCATTGCGTTAACATGGTGTGCGGCACAACACATACAGAGGTACATTTTTGTAAATTTGTCACAGAAGTGTGAGATCCTGATGCACAGGTCAACTATAGTAGTACAAATGTGTATGACTGTACCAGTGAAGGAACTCTTAAGCCCCATTTGGACCATATTAACTAACCTAATTAACTAGATAATTTGTTAATTTGTCTTTTTTTTTGTCTTTTTGTCTCCCATGAGCAGTGATGCCAGTAACGCATTACTCTAATCTGACCGCTTTTTTCAGTAACGAGTAATCTAACGCGTTAATATTTCCAAACCAGTAATCAGATTAAAGTTACTTATTCAAGTCACTGTACGTTACTATTATTTTGATATATTTTTGCTTTCTTCTTGCATCTCGGGGAATGATGTCACATTCGCGACAAGTCACGTTTTCAGCATGAGAACAACTCTTGTTTACTCTCGCAACACCACGCATCGACACAACCACAAACAACAATAGAAGGAGGAGAGAGATGCACGTTTTCTAGTTGGAAATACAGTCATTATTTTGAGTTCCTGTCAGCTAAAGATGAGAATATTAAGTTTTGTTGTCCCCCACCACCGAATCAACAAAAGCTGGACTTCGGTGCAAAACAAGTAAGTGGGGGAGAGTTGAAAAAGTTGGTCGGGCGGTATGTTGTAGAGGAAATGCTGCCCTTAAACACGGTTGACTCGCCCTCATTTCGTGCCATAATAAACAAGATCCCAACTACTATCAATGCCGTGCTTGCCGTTACTATTAAAAATGCACATCCAATAAAGTGAGTATTGGCAAAACCGGTTGTGCTTATGTTGAGGCGGCGGGGGGTGTTGTCAGCAGCTGCTGAATGTAACTAATAAAGTAACGTGTAATCTATCTTAGTTACTTTTAAAAACAAGTAATCAGTAAAGTAACTAAGTTACTTTTTAAAGGAGTAATCAGTAATCAGATTACTTTTTCAAGGTAACTGTGGCAACACTGCCTATGAGCCACTTTACATTTGGCTACCTGGGCATCTAGGCTAGTCAGCTTCATGCTAGGCTCAAGCAGAGCAGTCAGGCTGTTGCTTGTGTTTACTTTGCTTTTGACTATCATAAACCAGTTGAACGTTGCTCATCGGTTTGATCTCTGACTCACACACATGGTGTCAGAAGACAGTATGGACTTTTCGCCTCTTAGTCTTTTCCCTTTTTTGTCAGACACTTGTTGTTGGCTGGCTCACACGCGGGTTGGACATAATGGTCAGAATGCACACAAATAGCAACCACACTGAAATTAAAGATGACACAGGGGCCAAATACAATGTGATGTCACAGGGGACTTTCAAACATGTTGCTAATGGTGGGCAATGTGTAAAGCAGAAGAAAGCAGCAAGCCTTGTTGCTTATGGAGGCTCCAGACTTACAGAGCAAGATCAGTGCCACTCATTGCCTTTCTTCATAGTGGACAAAGATGTACAGCCACTGCTAGGATTTTGTGCATGTGTGAAAATGGGAAAAAATGAGTGCTAATGTTAACCAAGTCACTGTGGAGAGCAACACAGACTTTAACACACACATCCTCACACAGTACAAAGACCTGTTCAGCGATGAGCTTGGTGATCCCCCAGTCACATACCCCATGACAGTGGATCCCAGTGTTCAGCCTGTAATCCAGCCAGATCACCACATCCCAGTGGCAATGCAAGGCAGGGTCAAAGCTCAAATTAACCACATGCAAAACCTAGGCATTATAACACCAGTCACTGAGCCCACAGACAGTCTCTTCTATGTTAGCAGCACATAAGAAAGATAAAGCAGAAATCAGACTGTGTATCAATTCAAAATACCTCAACACAGCACTAAAAAGGCCCCACCAACCCATGCGCACCACTGAAGTGGTGGCAGCTCAGATGTCAGGAGCAACAGTGTTCTCTGTTTTGGATGCCAAAAACTCATTCTGGCAGATACATCTCGACAAGAAATCCTCAGTGTTGACTTCAATACACCATTCGGGCACTACAGATTTCTGAGGATGCCTTTCAGCATAAATTCAGCAAGTGAGGTGTTTCAGCACACAATGGAGCAACTGTGTTCAGGTTATCCATGCTCAGTCATCATCGACGACATCATCGTTGGAGGCGGTGGAGTAGCTGAGCATAATGCCAACTTAATATGTTCCAAAGAGTGAGGAGGTTAACCTCAGATTGAATCTAGAAAAAATGCAAGTTTCGCCTGAACCACTCAGGCTAACTGGACCACAACTTTACCACCGAAGGCCTTAAAGCTGACCCAAGGAATGCTGCAATGACATGCCAGTTCCCACAGACGTCACTTTACTGCAGCGTTTCCTTGGCATTGTCAACCACCTGCGCAAGTATATACCACACTTCCATGACATCGCTATACCACTGAGGAAACAGACCCGTTAAGGACACTGCTTGTGTTGGTTTCAGCAGCATCAGGAGGCATTTGACCAGTTAACCTCACCTGTGATGCGTCATGCTATGAACTTGGAATGGCATGCATACAATATGGCAGGCCAATAGCATTTGCATCACACATCTTAGCAGACACAGAAACAGACTATACTCAGATAGAGAGACAGATGTTAACTGTCATGTTTGACTGCACAAGATTCAAAGACTACATTTATGGAAAGCCCACAGTTGTGGAAACTGGCCACCAACATCTGGTGACCATCCTAAATAGACCCATTGCTTTGGGTAAAGAGCTACAACATCAGCTTGGTGTACAAATGCATGCAAATGCATGTGGGTACATGCATTTTCCCTTTTTGTACAAAGGCCAAAGGCTGATACTCTTCCAGAGCTCCTAACACTCCTTTCTGGCTACTTTTGCATCCAAAGGTGAAACAGACTACGAAGTAGAAGTGACCTTTTCAGGATACTGCGAAGAATCCCCAGAAATCTGGATGGATGGTCAGAACCTTGAATGCCCTGGTGATATCTGCTTTAGCCAACCAAGCGCCATGGCCGGTGAGACAGAGGAGGTTGATCATATGGATGATGTTGGTGTAATGCATGGAAAAATCTGGGCTGGGGATAAGACTGTTGATGCTTGGTGTGGTGGTGCCGTGGGGGGAAGAGTGGTCAATGATGAGCCTATTTTTGACTGTGGGATGGGGAAGGGGGGCTGGAAAATGGGCTGATCATGAAATCGTCCCCGACTTATTTGTGAACTAACCTGTCCACTGTGTTGGAATCTGTGAGTGTGGACTGTAGATTGTGGCAGATGAATGATGAGTTGGGGATGACCTTGATGTCTGGGAGAAGACCGACAGTGAAACAGTGAATGAGGAAGTGGATGAAGGGACGGTCAGGGTGATGTTTCAAAGTGGACTTCAGGGCAGTGATGTCAATGGGTGTTTTGAGGTATCGGCTAAGTCAGGGTGCATGTTTGGTGGGGTTATGGTGATAGAACTGGCATGGACGCAAGGTCAGTGTAAGTACCTGATAAGATCTGCTGCCTGAGGGGAGTTGAAATGGGTGAGGTTCGTGCGGTTGAGGGGTGGTGGAAGTAGAGGCTGTGAGTAGCTGGAAAAGCCAGGCATTGTTGTTGTCCGATGAAACAGCATTTTCCTTTCCTTGAGGGCATGCTGGAGGGGGGCAACTGTCTAGTAGGAGATAGATGCAGTGGGAAGAGGAGAAGGATCAAATAATTGTGTGTTGGCTGCTGTGCTGCTGCTGGTTGGGCGTCAGGAGGCTAGCTGGTTGGACATGTGGTGTCAGAGAGACCAGCTATCAGGGATGATTGCAAGCTCTGCGTGGGTGAAGTGGTTTTGGTGGTGTGTGGCTGGAGCCGCTGAATGGAGAGTAATGGACGATGCGGTGCTGAGGGACATGGGTAGCGGAGTGCAGGCGTGTTGGCTGCCTGGCTGGCCGTGTTTGTGTGAAGATGATCATGGATGGAGGAGATTCGGAGATGATGGATCGACCATCAATAGGATTGTAATCCATGAGGTAGACAGTAAAGCTTTTAGTTAACTTGAGAAAAAATTCAGTCTAAGTGCTAACGAATGTCAGAACAGGAGATAAATCGTTAGGCGCGGTGAATGAATCGTAGAGGCACTGGTGGTTTAATTAGATAGGCCCAGGTAGCAAATTAGTGATGGAGAATGACGTGGTCTAGTTCCTGAACTTTAGTTATACTAACTTCATCTATAAAGAAAATGGACTGTAAAAAAAGTGTTTAATGTACTTATTGATGTGCACAAATACAGTGTTAATTTGATATCTGCACTAATCTCTCTTTAAATGCTCTTACTAATGCACTTAGAGTGATATTGCTAACGGTAGTCACATCTGTTGAAATTATATATGGTTGTGCATTTTAATTTGGTGTTGAACATACCTGAGTTAAACCAAGGACATTTTTTCATTGAGCTGTGTACTAAAAAATTATACGGCAGCATGGGAATCTTTTCTTCATTTAATGCTGTTTTATTTTATGTAGAAGTTGCAAGCTAAAGGGAAGGGATAGAGATCATTTGGCAGAATGATGTTCTGTTTGTGAGCCACCATACGTGTAAGCTACCTGGGCAGTTAGTGTAGTCCGTTAGGCTCATGCATTGCATACAGGCTGTTGCCTGTATTTACTCGGTTTGCTTTTCACTATGATACACCAGGTAAATGTCACTCATCGGTGTGATCTCTGACTCAAACACAGACAGACTGATTTCTACCGATGAGAAATAGAAAATTACTGTTTTAGTATCTTGACGCGCCTTTTTTGATTGTACCTCAATGTATTATTTATTTGAACTACATTTTACATCAACTCATTGTATGTACCTTTGTTTTTTTACACTCACATTTCTCAAATTTTCACCAGTTAAGGAAAAGATGGAAAGGTTCTGTACACACAAAAACTTAATTACAAATTTTTTTAAATCCATGTTAGTGAGCACTTATTCACCAAGATAATCCGTCCACCTGACAGGTGTTTCATATAATAATGCTGCATCAATCTTGCTGTTTTGTCAATCTTGATATCAGTGTTATTAACAGTTTACAATTGAAATTAGATTGCTCAAAAAGTTACTAAAGTGGCCCGATGACGCCATCACATACTCATTTGTGTCATGCTGCATGAAGCTTAGTGGTTGTGTCAGTTGCATTGTGGGATCCTTCCATTTAAAAAAGAGAAATCTTTTGCCAAGTTTTAGAGATCCTCTTAAGTAAGAGAGGAAGGCAGATAAAATCAGACACACTTATTTACAAAAAGCAGTTAGTTGTTAGCAGTTACAAGCAGCTTACTGTAAGTGAAATAGCTGTTAGGATCTTGAAACATTGTGGGCTTAGCCTAGTTCTTTAGGTTATTGCACCTTGAGTCCAGCAGCAGGAGTAAAACTCTAAGAAAACACAAGAGGATAGATAAATAAATAACATTTTAGTTTTTAGGCTATTCATTATTCATTATGCAGCCTCTGACACCAAGGTCTAATGATGCCACTATTTACCACTCGAATGGGTGGCATGGGCTCATGGTAAAAACTTCATGATTAATCACACATCTTTTTTACTTAACAACATTTCATCATCTTTAATCAAGTGCACCAAGAAAATAAAACCAAAAACTTGACAAAGAAATTAAACTCAACCAAAAGAAAACGTGTGTGTGTGTGTGTGTGTGTGTGTATGTGTGTGTGTGTGTATGTATGTGTGTGTGTGTGTGGGAAAGGCATGGGAAAAAAGAAAATCCAGTCCATCACAATGCTGTAGGACATGCTTGATGAGACACATTAATTTTATATGACATTATTCAGCTGATTATGAAGCAGGCCATGCCACCCGCTGAGGCCAAAGAAGCAGCGGTGTCCTCTGACGCCAAGCTTCTCATAGACACTTCTGATGAGGCGGCCACTCTCCTCTGCCGCCACCACCATCAACATGTTTGTTGTCATTGTTGACTATGTCCAAATTAAACTAATCACTTCATTATTTATTTTTTTTTCTTTGATTGCCATCATCATCAGCATCATCATAGTGTTAGTCATTGTTGTTAGACAAATGTAATAGCTCTATTTATAGTACAGATGAAGAGTGATCAGTGTCATGATTCAGGATTCAAGTCTTCCTGTTGTGTCTTGTTTTGTCTTATGTCTTGTTTCTATGCCCTCTTGTGTCTCTTCTGTCTTTTCAGTGTCTCCTATGTTCTTCCCTCTGTCTTTTCCCCTTCCTCCTTGCATGTTTGTCTCCCTCTGTCTGTCAGTATTGTTTCCTCCATGCTTTTTCCTCTATGCCTTCCCCTCGTTATCTCACCTGTCCTCTTCCCTCCTCTCTCCTCACCTGTTCCTGGTCCCCTCATCAGTGTGTCTGTGTTTTAAGCCTTTGTTCCCCGTGCATTCCTTGTCAGTATATTGTGTGATGCCTCGTGATGTACCCCGTGTCTTCCCTAGTGTCTCCTCCTGTGTCCTCCCCATAGGTTTTGGATTGAATTTTTTATTTTTGTATTTGAACTTTGTTGAATTGGTTTTGTTGCACTTTGTTTAGCTATTTTATTTAGCTATTTTGTTTTTTGGTCTTTTGACACATTTTCGTTTGTTCACTTGGTTTTTTTGTATTTCTCAACTTTTTTGGGTAAAATAAAGCTCGCTTTTTGTTCTCCCCTAGCTCCTGTGTGTCTGCATTTGGGTTCATCTTAGTTTTTTCCCCCTAGAAATGTAACAGAATGAACTGACCAAATTTATGGACCCAGCAGACTTTAAGGTTAGAGTGGGAACACATGGTTTGCTTTTGGAGAGGGCAAAATATGTCTGGCGGAAATGCTTCAGATCTTTTTAGAACACGAGAAAGATCTGACTGACAGGCCCTCGTTGAGGGAGGATCTGGACATCACAAGACTTTTTTCAGAGATTAAGGTGCTGAAGGAACAGGTGGATGAGTTGCATAGCAGTGACTACCTTGTTGCTGGCAACCACCTGCCTGTTAGTCTCTCGCTAGCCCTAGTGATTGGTAATAGCCAGTCAGCTAGCCTCTTGGTAACTCCCAGGCCCGCTAGGTCCCAGATGTCTAAACCAAGAAGGAGGCGTCCCCGGACACGTCCTGCCTCCCAGACACCTGGCGTTCGGATCTACTGGTCCTCACTGTCCTCACCAAGTTTGCCCAGGGTTCCAGCCCCATTGTTGGTGGCCCCGTCGACTTCTGCTACAGTCTCTCCGTCGGCTCCCGGGCCAACCGCTTCAAGCAATCCTCCATTGGCTCCCAGGCCAGCCGCTGCCAGTGTCTCTCCGTCGGCTCCCAGGCCGACCGCTGCCAGTGTCTCTCCGTCGGCTCCCAGGCCAACCGCTGCCAGTGTTCCTCCGTCGGCTCCCAGGCCAACCGCTGCCAGTGTTCCTCCGTCGGCTCCGAGGTCGACAGCTCCCAGTGGTCCTCCGTCGGCTCC
>OMLP01015967.1:0-10501 GCA_900302685.1 Spondyliosoma cantharus
TTGCTTTCTTTTGACCTCCACTCATACTTGGGCCTTCATCTGGGCCCGAATTTTGTCCAGGGTCCAGTTCGGAGTTAGCATCTTTCCTTTTCAAAAACTTCTCCATCACTGTCACCGTATAGTTTCGCTAGCCACAATGCCACTGTCACCGCCACCTGACGCATCCATGCATCACTAATTCTCTTGTCTCAAAGTACAAAGCAATTAGCTACCTGCTGCCACCTACTGATATGGAAGAGTATAACATGGTTACTCTGCCGATCACTAGACAGCACAGAGACCTCGACAACGGCACATTATTTGCGGATAATAATTCATTTGTTTTCAAAACATATTTTTTAGACTGATTAGGTGAAATTGGATAATTTCCCACGGCACACCAGACAATATCTCACGGCACACTAGTGTGCCGCGGCACAGTGGTTGAAAAACACTGGTCTAGACGTTCCAAATGTTTGAATTGAATTGAATGGCTCAAATTGTGACCGTGCAACAAGTCATTTCACAGGGGTTGTGATGCTCAAAATAATGTAGCTACAGTTTTACAGACCCTTCTTTCACAATGTTGAGCTAATTAGCTAATGATGGCTAGCTACAACCAAGGACAGTTAGCTAACGGCAGCAGTTGATGGTTGCTCTGGCGGCATGCTGCCCCTGATCTTTTGGATTTACCTTTCAATTTCTGGAATATTCTAGAAATTTGTCTAAAAAGTGTTGACACCAACCTGCAAATTCAATTAAGGTCAAACAAGTCCAGGTCAATCCCTGTAGTATGCTTCAATACTGGACAATGTGTTGTCATACAATAGAAAGAAAGGTTTAAGATCATGGTGGCTGATCATGTGTTTTTTGGTGGTTTTACAGGCACAAAGCCAGTGAACATTTCCCACCCAGAGTTACGTGTCTTGTAAAAAATGCATGTGGGACAGCCATTAAACCCATCCTAACATAATCTTTCACAGATTACGGTTGCACACGCCGGACACACATACTTTCCTCTCCTCTCCTCCTCCTCCTCCTCCAGACCTTCTCATTGGCCGGGCGGTGACGGAGGAGGAGGAGGAGGAGGAGGAAGAGGAAGAGGAGGAGGAGAGACTGACGGACGGGCACGAATTCCTCAGCGCTCCTCAGATTTCTTGCGATCGCGGACCTCCTGCTCGCCTCCGTCCCGACAAACACCCAGACCGGCAGCTCCCCTCCTCCCAGCTCATTGTCCTGCGGAGCCGCTCTTTTTCTTTTTCTTCTCTCCTTCCACAAAAATGGTAACGTTGAACCCCTGAAAGTAGCCTTTTCTCTTTTTTTTGTCTCAAGTTTTCTCCACCTGCTTGATGCTGTACGCGTTAAACTCTCACCATCCCGTGTCTCTCTTCGCTAAACCTGACTTTTTGTTCTCCTCTTGTGTTTGTCCGCGTCCAGATGTTGTCTAGAAGTGTCGCCGCGCTGCTTCTGCTGGCCGCGGCTGTCTGCAACGCTCAGGTAAGTTTTTAAGCCCTGGAAGCTGAAATCGTTTTCTTTTTGTAAGGTTGTTTTTTTTGTTTTGTTTTTGTTGTCGTGTTCGAACAGAATTCTGCATCGTGTTTCTGTGCGAGCTGTAGTGACAGGAACACAGCTGCTTTGTTCACAGATGAGGGAGAAAAAACATCTGGACAGGGTTGCGAGTCAGTCTGTCAGTGCTTTGCTGAAAAACCTAGAAATTCATAGCTGATTTTTTTCTTTTTTTAGGACTGTGCTGAGCATATAGCCTGTTACAGTGTTTGTTTTCTTAAGAAGAGCCAATTATGCCTTTTATTGTTGCCACTCTGAGTAATTATGAGCTTCATTGTTGAGACAATCCGGCTCCCAGTTGAACTAAATTGCCAGTGAGGCAGTTTCTGTCTTTAGCGACATTCATAATCCTTTAAAATGATTGCACATACAATGCAGTTTGATGTGTCGTATTGTAGGCAGACACTTCCAATTTTCATGCTGTTGGACCACACACACACACACACACACACACACACACACAGAAATACTCCTCCTGGTCTTTATTCTGTGCAGCAGCGAGGGCCAGAGTGGCACAAGAGTGACAGACAGCTGTGAAAAGAAAAGAAGGGAGGGCAAGTGTTTGTCTCACAAAGCCCTGCTCGGTTTGTCTGATGGCCCCTCATCATCAATCCCGCAGGATGCTTCGGGTGCCACTGGCAGCTGCTCTAATGGCGTACAAACACCGTTGTTTGGGTGGTCAGTGAGGGGAGCATGTGTGTTTGTCTGTGTGCTCGGGGGGCTGTGAGAATGCTCACCTTATGGGTCTCGCACCGCGGCGCTAAGTAGTCCAACCTCTGAGCAAACACGGAGATAATGTGCTGTTAGATTGGCCGGCCTCATGGCACAGGGGGGACGACCACCCTCGGTCTTCTCTTCTAACTCTGGGTGAGGAAGTGAACTCCCCAAAGTTGTCAAACTGCTCCTTTAAAGGGACAGTTCACACCAAAATGATCAAATACATATTTTTCCTCTCACCTGTAGTGCTGTTCATCCATCTAGATTGTTTTGGTGTGAGTTGCCGCGTTTTAGAGGTGTCCGCCCTTCTCTCTAATATAATGGAACTAGATGGCAGAAAAAACGTTTCTTTCCGGAAATCACGACCCGGGTTACTAGGACAATCCACAGACCTTGTTGTGAGCGGTTTCATGTAGGGACTATTTTCTTCTTTACGAAACTGCGCGGACGAGAAGACCACATCCATCTACTCATGGACGAGAGATTTAGTGCAGGGTGCTGACATTAGTTATGTCATCCTTGGCTGAGCTGTAATGTTAGCCTTATTAGAGATGAGGCAGACATCTCTACAGCATGACCAAAACAATCTGCCCTTTATTCTCAGACTATGGTACTTGTACCACTGGTGGTTTATCAGCTTCCTCTGGTGCTACACGGAGGAATCCCCCAAATACTATTTGAAAATGAAAGAAGTTCATTTAAAAACATTTAATAGAATTTCAAATGAAAGCAATGCATCTCTTAAAATGTAATTTAATATAAGTTATGTCTGTCCTGTAGTGTTTTTGTTCAAGCCTGCTACGGAGTCACATTCATGTATGTCACACGGCCATAAGTCATCCGTGATTAGCTGGGAGCTAAACTCGCAGCTAAACTGTGATGCCAAGATTATAAGTGGAGGTAACAGGAGGGGTTCAAAAACACTGCAAACGTTGCTCCAAACGTGAACTATCAGGAAGAGAAGTGCGGAGCAGGACGGGAATATTTTGAACAGCCATGTCGAAACTGAAGTTAAAGGCGGAGTGTATTGAGCACGAGTGCAGCGTCCACAGCAGCTGCTAACGTTTGCAACAAACAGCACAAAACAGTGAGATGAATAAAGTCGGGCTACCCTCATAATTGTGGTACTCGGAGAGCCTGATATCCTTGGAGTCGGTACAGCATGAAGAAAAGTTTGAGACAAACTGATCTAGACAGATAAACAACACTACAGTTACAAGGCAAAATATTTTCTTTTCATTTTGGAGTGGACTGTCCCTTTAAAAAACTAGAAACACACACACACACACACACACACACACACACACACACACACACCAGGTGTTGGTTGATGACCTTGCACTCTCACCGGACACAGCTGTTGAACACCTGGCTTTGTGTTGACTCCTCTGTTGACCTGCATAACAGTTGCAGGCTGAAGTAATGGCTGCGGCCTAATTAGAGGATAGATTCTTTCAAACAGTACGGCAAATACAAAACACGAGATAAAACCATGTCTCTTCTGCCTGGTCTATCTTTATAGCTTCACGCAGATGGCCATTAGTGCTGCCACAACATTACTCATGTAGGCCCCCTCCCCGCTGACCTTGCTTGGCTGTCCCCTACCTTAGCCCTCTGGCTGGAAAATGTGCCATTGTGTGCGCCTTTATTAGATTCATGGCCCTGCTCTGGGAGGTATGGCATGGTGGAGACAGAGCACACAGCAGAGTCTGTTGCGTGTACCCACCGAGGTAATGGGGAGGCATTAGAAAGACATCTATTCTCCAAAGGTAATTGCCCTAATAATATATGGCCAGTTGACTGGCCGTGGGAAGGGCCTGATCTGGCATTCCAGTGTGCCGTCTGAAGGAGGTCAACAAGTTGGAGCGAAGCTATCGCAGGAGAGGATCTGATCAGCTTTGAGGGTGTGTGTTTTGATTTTCAGGAAAAAGTAGCTGAGACAAATTAAATGCAGGACTCTTTGTGTGTGTGAAATGATGTGTTTATTTTCTGGCATGAGTGTAGGGTAGTAAAGCCTGGACACTAAGTCCTGATTTATGACAAAGGACGGTGCCCGTGTGCCTCCCGAGGTGAGAAATGGCTGCGTTTGAAGACAAGCTTGGTGTGGCTGCAGGGTGGCCGGGGTCGGGACTCTGCTGGAAACGAGATAAGCATCTTGTGAGTAAAATGTTGGAGCCTTAACTCAAACGCACAGGGGGCTTGGTATGCAAAGGAGGTCGAGTTTCAGGCGTAGTGAAAGTCATAAGAGTTTGTGGCCTCAGGGGACATGTGCGCACACTCATGCATATGAACAGAGAGAGAGAGAGAGAGAGAGAGAGAGAGAGAGAGAGAGAGAGAGAGAGAGAGAGGATGTTTATATTTCTGTTTATATGGCATCCAGTGTTATTGTGTTATCCTGCAAGATTCATGGCGACAGGGTGGAATGACACAGTGGTTAATTTGGTTATCTGCGCCAGCTCTGGATCTGGAAAAATGCAGACGTCAAGAGGAAGTTAGTCCAACAAGGCAACCAGAAGAGCCAGTCCAAGAGTTGAGAGGTTGAAGAAGAAGAAGAAGAAGAAGAAGAAGCTGGTCCCCCTGATGCCCTGGATCTGGAGCAGGCTCTGATTGAGCCTCTCAGGCACCCTGCCAGTGTTGCCATGTTGATGCCTGTTCTCTCTCATCCAAGGTGGGCTAAAAATATCTGCCCAGGTGTAGGGAACATGAGCATGAGGGGACGCTGTGTCCTCTGCCTGTATCAGCCTGCTCTAATTACTGTAGCCCGACATCCAGTCATGGACACTGCGCGGGGATTGTGGAAGGACGGCGAGATAGAGTGATGTAAAACAGAGAGGAGACGGAGCCACAGTCATGCAATTATAGCAGAGGGAGATTGTGGGTGAGGTAAGACTTGGCGGTGTAGTGAGGGGGTTGAGAGGAAGAAACGGGGGTGTGTGTGTGTGTGCCGTGTTTCATGTCCCTGCAGTGTGTTCTCTTCACTCTTGGCTTGGCTTAAAAGGAGTCCTCATTTAGCTTACCAGCTGTATCTTATCATTACCAGCACTGTGCACTCAAAGGCGCTGCACACATGAATTAACACGAGCGCACAAAGACAAAGAGCAGCACGTCTCAAAGGGCTTGCGAGCCAGAGATAGTGAATACGTAAAACACCGACTTACTCATGCACGCTAAAAGTTAAAGGTACGTATATGTGGCGAGGCGCAAATAAGTTCACTCGGGGAACAGACTCGCCGATGCCAACAATTTCCCCGTTGTATGCTTTTTAGCTCGCAGTCAAAAGCGCTGAATCAACATCATTAGCCCGACATGTTAAAAAGAAGTGTTTGAATTTCGAAGACACTTTCAAGGAAGTTGATTGACAAAAAACAGCCTAACACAACCCGTTTAACTTCCTGTGTAGGAGACGCACCTTGAGATCAGGCCTCGTGTCTGAAATACAGTGTGCTGTTGGATGAGTGATTAATTGGCTGTCATTGTTCTCTCCAGCTGCGATTGTTGAATTCTTTCACCATTAACCAGAAAGCCTTGACAACTGCTGCAGCTTTAAAGTGGCTCATTTACTCAGTTTTGTGACGTGTTAAAAGCCGAACGAAAGGCTGTCATCAAAAAGTGTAATCCGTAGATCTTCAATAGATGTAGTGGGGAAAGTACAAAGCAGCATGAAGTACAGTACTACTACTAAAGTAACATTTTCTGTTATTCTCTGACATTTTATAGAACAATTAAAGGTCCAGTGTGTAGGATTCAGGAGGATTGATTTGCACAAATGGAATATAATATAATCAAATGTAAGGAATTTTTCTTTCTTTCTTTCTTTCTTTCTTTATAAACATGCTCAAAAAGTCATGAAACTTTGCTCAAAATTCAAACGTGGTGGAACTTTAAAGGTTTTTCACAATGGGCGTGGCCACATTGCTCGCTGGAGCCCTCTAAAATGCTGCCTCTACTTTCACCTACAGGTATGAAATTCAGTACACATGTGAATCACACTTAAACCGATAAAAAAGTCCCTCGGCGCCATGGCCTAAACCCAAAAGGCAGTCGACCATTTTGAGTTTAGCTGTCAGACTCCTCCTACAGCTTTAATGGACTTCAAATTTTCATATTCATAATTATGTTTTTCGTTAGTGTATAATTACTAAGATAAAGGCCAGTGACACAGCCTTTACTTTTTTGAGTCGTTTACTTCCTTCTCTCTTTCAAACTTTTCAACGAAGAGATCCTTGGATGGAGAAAGTTGCAAAAGGATTAAGCCGCTAACGTCTTTAACTCCATCAAGGGTGGGGAGAAAATTAGCGTGTCCACCCGCATATCATGTTTCCGTCACTGCTGATTGGAGCTGGAGCCGATAAAGACACGTGACTACAGCAGAGTCATTCATGGACACTGCACTACATACTAGATCCTACATACTGAAACTTTAATTGAGGAAATAAGCCAAAGATGAATCAATAAAGAAAATAATCACATGTTGCAGCCCTACACTTCAATTTTAAAGATCAGGACTGGGTTCTTAGTGTATTCCCTGAATACATTTTTTAAATGTGTCACAGGTGAACAGCACACCCTTTTATGTGCGGCACGTAACGATCCTTGTCCAAAACCTGTGTCTTGCGTACATGACTTGAAACAGAGACATGCAGGTCAACAGGTTCGTTGATCAACAGAGGTCAGACTGCTGTCGAGGAAAACATCCTTCGACACAGATCCTCTGGGAAGCATAAATCTGCTCACCACATTTATTAAACATGCTTTCATCGTCAAACTATTTTATTCATTCTGTTTCCTTCTTGGCCTTTGAGAACAGTATATGTAACACAATTGCCTGAGCTCAAAGATAAACTCACTGGCCTTTCTGAGCGTTCTCCTGCGTATCATCGCCTTCTTTCTAGCAAAGGCGGCTGGATCAGGTGAGGTTATGTTTTTGTTTTATGTCACTGCTTCAGTGTACAAGAAAAAGATGAAAAGAAAAGCAGAATATCCTCGGCCCAAATACAAAGCAGAGGAAGAAAACAGACGATTGGACGATTGCGATCAACAGTTTTGATCAATAGAAACAGAAAAGAATGAGTGTTTTCATTATTGATGAATCTGCAGAAAATGTTTTGATTAAGCAATTCATCTTTCTCTCTGTAAATGTGAAAAGAAATTGTTAAAGAATGATCATTATCTGACAGAGCCTCAGGCTGCATCTTCAAATAGCTCGTCAAGAGCAACAAATCTTCTCGCTTTAAAATCTCAAACGAGAAAATGATTGCTTGAAGTACAATCATCAAAATAGTTGAACCTGAAATTGCAGGTTTTTTTTTTAATGAACTCTGAGGGAAAATACGATACAGAGGTGCCTAATTAGAATTTATCAGACCTGGTCTGTGTCCGAGATTAAGTTGTAGGGGTCTCCGTCTGACATGATAAAGGTTGAGGTCCGTCCTGCAATTTGTAAATGAACCTTTTTCCTTCTACAAACGTATTCCAGTCATTAGCCCCAATACTGGCCTCAAAGAGGGAGCAGAGAAGAGGGCAAGGAATCTACTCACTCCCCTGACTGGAGCCTAGCATGGGCCCTCCCTCCCTTCCTCTTTTCCTTTTTCCCTCCCTCCCTCCTTTTCCTGGCAGTGGAAAAAAATGCCCCAGAACAGACAAGGGGTGGGAGGGAAAGGGGAGAAAGGTGGCAAAGTGGACGGAGCGAAAAAAGAGACCGAAGGGTCTGAGGAAAATTATTGGATAAGAATGAGAGAAAGACGGACATTTATGTTGTAAAAGATGACAAAAATCTGTGCTTTTTACAGAAAAAGCCTAACCGATAACCCTAACCCTAAAGATGACAAGAGAGACGTGGGGAGTTGAGGACAGGATAAAAAGTGGGACACATGTTTGGTGGAGGGGACAGGGGACACTTTTGTCTCGGCGTGTCGACTGGGTGCACAAGGGAGAGGAGGGTGGTGCTGTGTTTATAGGATTTTATGTTCTCCGGTGACGTTTTAACTGCTAGCAGATGTGGCTCTGCCCAGACCGTGACTTATTTCCTGCCTTTCTTTAGCCTCTCGCTCTCTTTCTCCCTCTTAACTTTCTCTGTGTTTTTCCTCTCCTCCTTGCTTTCGTTCTGGCTCTTTCTGTCTATCCGTCTTCCTTTTGTTTCTCCCCTCTTCCACGCGCTTCTTCCAGGGTGTTGTTGTTACATTTCAGTTCTCGAACAACACGGCCTGGTGGGTGTAAAATAAGAGGCTTCAGACCGGGGTGACATCATCCCGTCCGTTGGTGCATTCCTTTCGCACTGAATAAGAAACAAGAGCAGAGCGAGGAATAACAGGCAGATCCGATTAAGCTGGTCCTTAGCGAGGGTCCCTTCTTGTCTCTGCAGGTTTTGAATCTCAGACCTGGCCCCTCAGAGAGCGTTTGAGACCACCCGCAGAGCTCTTATCTATATAACACGCTCAAATTAGTCCTACTTTGGCCTCGTTATTCCGAGGACACATCCCGCCAGTTCCACTATCAACTCATTCTCATATCACTCCATGAACTAACCAGGCATCTCAGCCCACAGGAAGCATGTCATTTTAGGGATTTGATGTGTGTTTTTCTCAGTGGAGACTTGACTGTGTGTCTGATCTCGAGAGGCGGCAAGAAATAAGACTGAACATGATTTCATATGTATGAAGATACAGCTGAATAGATCCAGAGAGAAGAAAAAGAATGGAGACACTTTAATTATTGAGGGCAAAATGCTACAGCCTTCTGTGATGATTCAAAGCTGGAGCCCATGATGGTCTGTTATGTTTCTCCCCTGTGAAATACATTCCTTAAAGGAGGAAATTGGCGCATAGTTAGCGTTCAGTGTGCGGAGTAAGAGTGGTTCTTCTTTGGCTGTGCTCCACTTCTCCTCGAGTTAGGCCTGGTTCGAGGGGAAAGAGACGCGGGAGGGAGGTCTTTGTGGACAGAAGGAGACGAGCTGTTCAATTGGAGTCCTCCCTGTCCTCTTTCGATCCTGGCGGCGAGCCCACATTTCATGAAAGCTGACGAGCTTTGGACAATCCAGAGCTGGAGAGACAACACAGAGGGAGAGAGGGGACATGCTGGAGAGGGGGGAGAGCAGGGGCACCTCTCTGACCTAAATACTGAGGAGATTTTGGCTCAAGACGAACTCTGTCGGACCCCAGCTGAGGCACAACACAGCTCAGGAATGTAACCCCCCGCCTCCTGACTCTGGATCCTGTCTACATCCCTCACCTTCACCTATTTTCCTTCTCTGTGATTTTTTTACCTCTGTTGTAATTAGAAACAAGCTTGAAAAAGCAGGGTTGCATTATGAGGTTGTGAAGGTGAAGTTGCCTTGCTGTGAGCCCATTTGTCCATCCATCTGGCAAGTCTGAGATTCTCTGCAGAGAAGAACATGGTGGTAGGGAGTGGAGTAGCAGTAGGTAAGAAACCAATATTGGTGTTCTGCTTTTAGTAACGTGACATTTCTAACATGTAACTCCTTTAGGGTAACAGTTACTGTGTGTTTTTACATGTACAACATGCAAAAACTGCACACAACTCACAAGAATTGTTCAGACATTTGGGAAACATGTTCGTAAGCGATCTCACTGAGAGTTAGGTGAGGAAACTGGCCCCTAAAGCTGACCTCTGCACGCTAAAGATGAAGCTACAGGCCGGGGAGTTTAGCTTAAAGTAAAAGACTAAACGGGGGAAACAGCTAGCCGGTTTGTCTTGTCTTTTCTTTTCTTTGACTTTTCTTAAACCTTCAACTTGTTTTTTTTTGGTACAGAGCCAGACAAGTTTTTTTTTGTGTGTCTCTTTCCTGTCTTTATGCTAAGCTAAACTAACTGCCAGCTGTAGCTTTAGATTTACCATACAAGCACAAGAGTGGGATTGATCTTCCTCTCACTCTCTGCAAGAAAGGAAATACGTCTGTCCCCTAAAAAAGCCTAACTGTTCCTTTAATGTCTTCATATGTACATCATGTCCCAGTAGTCGAAAAGACAACCATATGTAAGACATTTTTCTGATTAAAATTCTGTTTTTTGTGTGTTGCTGGTTATAAAAGATAGCTAAAATAGTCTCTAAATGGAGACAGATTGATGCCTTCAGGACACAGCTGGGAGCTGAAATGCCTGCCTCGACTTCACTGCCTCGTCTGTTCATGTCAGCGTCATTGTTAACAATCCCTAATGTGTTCTGAAATATAATTTCTTTGATGAATAACTATGATTTTTTGGGGGGGGTGGTGTTTGTGGGG
>OMLP01015968.1:0-10472 GCA_900302685.1 Spondyliosoma cantharus
TATATATATATACATATATATATATATTGTTCTTAATAGATGTTGCTTGTATAATATATGTTCTATATCTGGAGTTGTAACAAAAATAATTTCCCCCTGGGATTATTAAAGAATTTCTGATTCTGATAAGGCACGCAGAATTTAAATTCTAAAGCAATAAAACTGCACAAATATAAAAACTACAAAGTCATTATCTTATAAAATGACAATAAATCAACTTTTACAGCCAAAGTTACTTAAACACTTAAGTGTGTAGCTGCGATCTTATTTTGAAGGCAAGACCGCGAACATCCGGTCCCGCGCGAGCGTCACTACGATTGGCCTGACGGCGCCTCTTGTCGTTCTGATAAAGGCTTCTTATTCGGGGCGAAGGAAGGCAGACATGGAGGAGCTGAGCGCCGTGGGAGAGCAGGTTTTTGATGCCGAATGCATTCTGAACAAACGGCTGAGAAAGGTCCGAGCCGCGAGACAAACACAACTATCGACCCGCGAGTGTTTCTAACGGCTGTTTTAACGAACGTGCTTCTTCTGTCGGCCTCTTTTCTTTCAGGGAAAGTTGGAGTTTCTGGTGAAGTGGAGGGGATGGTCGTCCAAGTAAGTAACGAGCGGTGCTGCTCAGCCCGAAACAATGAAAACAACAACAACGTGTCGCTTGTTGCTCTCAGTCCGGACTAGCTAGCTTAAAAAAAAAAAAAACAACAACAAAAAAAAAACCCTCGCTCGGTTGTTTCAGACGAACGAGCGACTTTAAAACTACAACGTCGTTTTGTTTTCCTGCGGCAGTTGATTTAAAACACAGGACGCCAATTCTGCCTCTTTTTTTTTTCAGTCGCTTTCTTTTGTTCGTAACATCTCAAATTTTTGGGAAGTTAGCGGAAAAGCTAAGAAAATACTCTGTTAGCCTGCTTCTGTTTATATTTCTGCTTTTTTATTAATCACATAATTCTGGTAGTTAGCTCATTTTTCATCCCTGACTTTAAACAAGTTTTGTGCTGTGTGTTAGTGGGACGCCCCCCCCTCCCCAAAAAAAACAACCAGTATGTCAAATTTGCCAGGATTATTTAATATTAGATTAATAAGCAGTTTATTCAGTGTTTGGATTCGTTACATAACTCCACTTTTAAAGTAGTTTTTTATAGGTTTTATTAATTTTAATTTTGCATGTATGCTGGTCCTTGTGAAGGCTGCAACCTGCCTTCATTTCTTGTCACTTGCCCTTTCTGTTCTCTCCACATTGTTGCTGTAATCCACCATCAATGCTCACTGTTGCCTGCCAGCTCCATGGCTTTCTGTTAGAACCACATCCTTTGTGTGTGTGTGTGTGTGTGTGTGTGTGAGTGAGTGAGTGAGAGTGTGTGTGTGTGTGCAGGGGAAAAAAAAGGGGTGGGGGTTGATTATTTCACTGGTGACTGCTGATCAGAATGGGCTATTCAACCAACAAGTGATGAGGAGAGGGAAAGGTCATTACACATGCATGTCGTTGAGATCAGGGGACAGTTTTCAGTTTGTATTTGTAGTTTTTGGTGTTTTAATTTGAAATATAGTGGGGGACGTGTAGTGCAGGTAAAGAAAAGTAGACTAGGACACACGTTTGGTGGTCAACGCTGGATTTTTTCACGATGAACAGGTGCAAATGGAAATAAAAAGGTTGTTTTTTTGCCGTGCTGTTATGAAGCGGTTATTTTTCACGACTTCCTATTAATGTCAGAGCTAAAAGTGTGCTTCCTTCCTGGTGTGTTCAGTCGGGTTCTCACAAGAGTTGTTCTCGATGTGGAAAATTTAAAATAACTCTGAGCTGAATCCGACTCAGTCGCTGTGGGAGGTAGAGTCGTCTGTGATGTTTGACTGAAAGAGCCGAACTTTCCCGAAAAATTCCCCACATATTTCTGTAACAACACCCCCCACCAGAAAATTTCCCTGCCCTGGATCCCTTTTTACAGCCTCGGAAAGTAGAGCACAAAGCTTGTTTGAATTTATTTTTTTTTTGGGGACGTGGAATTCAAAAAGCTGGCGACCTTCTCACCCTCGGCGCAGCTGGCCAGTCATGTTGTAGCGCCGAGGCGGGACTTTGAGATTGTTTCGCGGTTGGAAATTGTTCCAGACGAAGCCAAGATATGAATTGTGTTGGTTTGATTGTTGCAAAGACCAACATTTTGTTTTATTTAGATATTACTTACCAGTGACAAGATGCACATCTGTGTCTTACTGGTGTATTTATCTGTTTTTAAATGGTGTATTTATGGTTTATTACTGTCGTATAACAGAGTTCTTGGCCTCTTTCGTGCTGACTTGAATGATCTTTCTCGATCGATCCTTAAAAAAATGAGATTATGATACGTTCATGGCTGCTAGAACAAGCGAGTCTGTTGAACAGCCATTCTTTCTAATCTTGAGGTCACTGCTGAGGCTGGAGGGCAGATTTAACCTTTCTGGGCTTCTTTATCTCGACTGCGAGGTTTGACTGTTCCTGTCAATTTTATTTCAGACACAACAGCTGGGAGCCGCAAGAAAACATCCTCGACCCCAGACTGTTGGCTGCGTTCAACAAAAAGTGAGTGTCCTGATCGAGACATAAACACACCGATCTGTCTGTAGTTGTGATAAAGTGTAGATGTTGAATTCTTTGGCTGTGATTTTGTTAGAAAGTATTTGAAATGTGAATTGTAGGAAACATTCTTCAGACCCAATTAATCCACATTCAACTTATTTGTAATTCTAGTCATATTTTAAATACTCTAAAGTAAACTAGAGCTGTAGCAGTTAGTTGGTTTATTGATTAATAAACTAAAAGAAACTCTTGAAACCCTCACTGAGCATTTGTTGAAATTTGTTTTTTACAGAGAGCAAGAAAAGGAGCTTCTGATACGTAAGAAAGGAAAAAGGCCGAGGGGACGACCACGGAAAATCCTAGTAAGTTAAATAAAAGCAGATTATGATTCTTTGACAATTTAGTGCACAGTTTTTTAATATTTTCTCTTTAATTTTAGGAAAATGTGCCCGAGGTTCAAAAGTCCAGCAGCTCTTCATCTGGCTCTTCGTCATCGTCCTCTGATTCCTCATCCTCCTGCTCCTCCTCTTCATCCTCATCGGACGACGATGACGACGACAGCCACGTCAAACAGGCCACCCCGAGCACCAGAGCGCGGGACCTTCATCCCGTCCCGCAGAAGAAGGCGCAGATTGTCGTGGCGAAACAGGAGCCCCCAAAGAAACGGAGCAGGAAACCTCTGCCCCCCGACGTGAAGGAATTCCAACAGAACAAGGGCCCTCGCAAAATGTCCAAAGATACAGATCTTCCAGGAGCGATCAAGAAGCCGGTTCACCCGGCGAGCTTCACCTTCATGGGCTTCCATCGAGGCTCGGGTCGGGAGCCGGCGGGTGGTCAGAACAGGAGCCCTGTGACCCAGGGCGGGGCTGTGAAAAGCTCTGTGGTATCTGGCAGGTCAGTCCAACCGGCCTCCCCTGCCATGAACAAATCCAACCCGAGCAGGAACGCCACCGAGGGAAAAGTGTCTATCTCTAGCATGCACAGCGGGGCAAGTCTGGATTTGAAAGCAGCTGCTAGTAAATCAAAAGGAGTAGCAGCGTTGAATTTGAATACATCCAAACACCCGATTCAAGGAACCACTCAGCATACACTAAGTTCCCCCAACGGACAAAAGAAACCCCAGTCCCCTGTGTCAACGCTGCAGCGGATACCCAATACTAAAGCAGTGGCAGCCTTACAGTCCAAGAACGCCTCCTCCAACCAAGGTTCTGGCCTTCAGCCTCTCAACCTCCAGAACAAACTGGTGCCGAGCAGTGATGCTCCTGGAAACGGCACCGCCCCAGTGTCAGGCCTGAGGAATGCAACAAATCCAGCAAGGAAAGCTGCCGTCACAAATCAGGAGTATAATCCTCCAAAGAGTCTGTCGACCCCAGGAAGACTGCAGACGAGGAAGAACCAGCCCGGAGCAGACAAGGTCAAGGAGGCGACAGAAATCCAGACCCCCAGAGTCCAAGGCAGGCTGGAGAAGAGCAGCGTGCAGAAATCCTCCACGGAGGTCCAGAGCCAGCAGGACAGATCGGCCTCCAAAGACGGCAAGAAAGCCAAAATGAACGACATGAGCACGGGCGAAGACGAGAGCAGCTCAGAGTCCGACCAGGACTACGCTGGACAGAATCCCTCGGTCACGGTCCAGAACCAGGACTGGAAGCCGACGCGGAGTCTCATAGAGCATGTGTTCGTAACGGATGTCACTGCTAATCTTGTTACGGTCACAGTCAAGGAGTCGCCAACCAGTGTGGGCTTCTTCAGCATCCGCAACTACTGACAGAACTCCACGCGGTGCAATCCAGACGGGGTTCTGGGGGTTCGGATGGGAATTGGATAAACATTTGGCCGGAGAATTTCCCCCGAGGTTCATTTGCTCTTCATCTTCTTTTTTTTAGAAAAGACCAATTTTTAGGTTTACAACAAAAAGAAAGATAAACATCAGTTATTGATTGTGATTATTTATTTTCTCATGCCTCGTGCAGCGGAGGAACAGAAATGCACGAGGCTGCATTTCAAACGTTACGATCCTGGAGACAAATAACTTATTCATCACATCCATTTCCAAATATCAAGATAAAACTCCCAAATGTAGGTTTTTGAATCTATGCGAAACGTTCATACACACATTCATGTTGCTCCTGATTCAGTTCTGTTCTAACATTAAACACAGCAGATGAGAGGAATGTCTTAAAGGGAGAGTGCGCCCCAAAAATTAAAATTCAGTCATCATCTCCTCACCTCTGATGCTGATTTCTGGAGTTTCACAGCTTTGCAGGATTTTCCTTAACAACTGAAACTGCTGGGGACTTAATTGATTAATAAGTATTAAAAAATGACTTCATACTGCTCGTCTGGCATAATCCAAGATCCTGAATTGTTTACACACTAAGCTAAAAGCGTTAGCGCCCGGTTTGAAGTGGGTGCAAGTGCTCGACGGTGTGTCAAGGATGTAAATATAACGTCTTTTCAAATCAGAGACTCCAGAGCTGTATGGAGCCATTTTATTTTTATTTATCAATTGTTCCCCAGCTACGTCAGCTGTTCGGGAAAATGCTGCAACGCTTTTTTTGCTGTGAAGCTCCAGAAATGTTTTGTGGACTACGTAACTTCACCTGACTTTCCATCTGCATGAGGGTAGCAGATAATGATTTAAATTTTTGGGTGAACTTTCCCTTTAGTAAAGAAGTAAAAAGGGTAGACCTGAGCAGGAGGGCTAGCTTCTTTGATGGGTAGCAGACATATAGTTCATAAAGTGTCAGTGTTGTGAATCCATATCAATCAATAGCTAATGTAAACCAGTTTTAATTCCTAGTATATAGTATTGTTTATTTTTTTAATGTTTCATAAATTAGCTACCTCTTCTATGTTTATTTCAACGTTTGCTGCATATATATATTCAATTCTCGTGGGACTGGACAGCCTCTCCCTCCAGGGTAAACCATTATTGTGTCCTTATAATTGTTATTATATAGCTCTAAATGTATCCCACTCACGCTCCTTAGCACCAGCGACCTGCGAACAGCCGCTGTGTTGAACTGCGTGCCGAGAAGAAGTTTCATTCCACGGCGCGGACGGTCTATCAGCTTGACTTTTTCCAAACGGGCCGAAGCATGTGGGGGAGTCAGATACGGTATCTGTGCTCCTCCCTGGTGTCAAGATAAGACCGGCTGAGGTTTTTTGCTCTTCTGCATCTGCATCAGTTCAAGGTTTTCACCAGCAGATTTGCAAATAACCCGAGAGTAAGTGCTCGTGTTGACACGGCAGGACGATCGCGGACATCACAACCTGACGAGGCTTCCGAGAGAGCGAGAGCTCTTCACGAGCCTTTCAGATTTCTGAGGGCGACGGCCTTTAAAACCGCTGTGGGAGAGGTTGGGTGTGGACAAAGCCTGACAGTTAACCACTCAGCTTTGTTTGTCGCCAACCACAAAAACACCAGATTTAATTCTGTCTATTGCTGCTGGTGTTTCAAGACGTTGAGAACCGAAACACCAGATTCTTTTTGTTTTGTTTTGTTGTTTTAACTTGCAGCTGCAGACGTCTCATTTTCACCCGCCTGCATGGGTTCAGGAGCTGCGGGCCCGGCCTCCCAGAGAAGAAAAAAAGAAAAAAGGTTTTTATCTGATGTAACGGAAAAGAAACCACAACAATGTGCGCTACTTTCTGCTCCCTCGAGAGGAGTTCAGCAACCAAGCACTTCGACTGAACTCTTGTGTCTAATCCTGCTCTGCAGACTGTGCCTTTCCTTTCTCTCAAAAGACTAAACACAAAGGCATTACCCCAAAGATAGCTAGAATTTCAGGTCGTTCAATAAAGGAGTACCCCCAGAGCATAGCACGGAGACTGGACGGTTTTTTTTCTCTTTCGTCTGTGTTGTTTTGAAACCGGAGCTGGAAGATTTAGCACAACACACGTATGGAACAGAGAGAATATTTGATGTCTTATTGAAACAATAAGATGGGTTAAAGATGGAAGAATACCTTCCGTTCAGGATAAAACTGCCAAACAAAAAGGAGTGGATTCTCATATTACAGGTGAAAACGGCGTCTCCTCGTCAATACAGCTCCAGCGGATCCGTTTCAAACATTAGTCCGGGCGTAATCAGACGGTCGGTTCTCACCAGCATGTGATAGGCTATGGGGTAATGCAAGGTGTTTCTATGAAAATGTTTTTTATTGTTTCTGATTTCTCAATGACAGGAACAAACTCTGCATATTTCCAGTTTTTTGTTTATTGTTTTGTTCTAGCTCTACTAACCATCTCAATGGACTGTTCTCTTTACAATCTATTTATTTCAAATCAGAAGCCTTTTTCAGGGTAGGACAGTGTCATCAATCCTTTTGTATTGTGCCACTTGTCAATTTAACTAATAAAATGGTACAAAAACTACTTTATGTCTTGACTTTTTTTCTTTTTAATCAGGCACAAAAATGCCAAACATTTGCCGTTTTGCTGTGGCGGCGGCGATGATAGAAAAATGTCTTTGGCATGAAGAGATTGTACCCGAGGATGAAAGGAATGTTATGCATGAGTATGTAGAACTAACGCTAACTGAACGGAGCGCCGAGGGGAAGCAGAGTGGGGGGTTTCTCATGCTGTTACTATAGTTACTATCACTGGCTGCTGCGTGCAACGCCGACGACGGAAACATGAAGCATTAAAATCTTTCTTTGCCTATATTGTACAGAATCAGCTGAAATCAGCAGGAGGGCTGGTTGTAGCAGCTGTTCCGTGATGCGTTTGGCTTAAAAGAGCTAAAACACAGCGTGACGCAGTGTGACAGAGGGAACATGAAGCTGATTTATCTGCACGGTCAATAAATCAACCGAGGTTGGACGTAAACAGACTCTGAATGCTGATACTTTCAACTTTTAACTGGTTACAGCTTCTCAAATTACTGTAATTGGGTCGTTTGTTTTGCACTTTGTCTGTTTTTACTTGTAGTCTACTAACTTTTAGAATCATGATTGAGTACTGAGCACAGTTTGACTTAATATCTGAACTTTTCATCTGCATTTTTGCAGCCAATAAGACCTGTTTGATTGATCGCCTGCTATTGATAATGCATCAAACATCAACAGTTAAAAAGGTGAATTAATACTGTGAGGAAAGTTCAAGATGAATACTTTGTACTTTGACTTAAAAACAACATGTAGATGTAAGTATGTTGTGTGGTTCGGCATTTTAATACCAGCAGTTTAACTTGTAGCTGAGTAATATTTCAGTAATGTAACTGATTTATGGAGCTGATGAGCAGATGATAAAGTAAACTAAAACTAGAATGTGCAACAGTCCCCTTTAAATCAATCAAACCTGATCTAATATCAAATTTAACATATTTAATTGGATCTGCTTGACATTGTACTCGAGATTTGTCCATTATTCCCTTAAAATGTCAGAAAATGCTGTTAAAGAAAGTGAGAAAACAATTCCTGCATCCAAATCTGCCCTTAGAGTTAATGCGGTCTATAGATGCCGAGACAAATCCAACAAACCAAGGAGGAGATAATAAAGAACATTTTGATTTTGGGGACGGTTCTGAGACATCAGTGATAAAAGATAATCTGGCTCCGACCTCTTAAATGTGAAGAATTCTGACTTATCTTAGTTTTTTATCAGCGTCCTTTAAATATCTTCTAATTTCTGGGATTGTTTGTCGGACAAAACAACCAATTTCTGCCATTTCAGACAAACTAATCATTTATTTAAAATTAAAAAACAGAAGGATGATGAAAGTAATTCTTGTGTCTCACTTTCTTTTTCTTCCTTTTACCTTTTCTAAAGGTGCCACAGACTTTTGCAAACGACTGATTTATTGTGCTGGACATAAATTCACCAACACTTAGAAAGATGCCGTTCAACTGCTGAAGAAGTCACATCTGTTGAGGAGAAAACCAGATGTTAGAGACCGAGTGGACGATCTGATCTCAACATATGGACGCACGTACTGCAGCCACCACTAGATGGTGCTGTTGCACTTGAAGGCAAAGACCCAACAGCGCTTCAGTTCCTTAATTAACCACAATTATGTAACCTGTCAGTTCACACACTTTGGTTTAGATCCTTACATTTAAAGTCATCTATAAGATGCAGCAAACATAAACTTTAGTCTCCTCTCTATTCTAATAAAACAACACGTCACAGGTTTTATTCCTCAACAATGGCTCCAGTTCTTCGGTTATCTTCGGTTTCTAATTTCAACTTGTTGCCAAGAGAAATGTCGACGTCCTCCGTTTGCACCGCGTCCTCATCTGATCATCTTGATAACGCGACATGCCTCCGACATGCCAACGCGCTCGCTGCGTGGCCGGCCGATTAAATTTCAGCCACTCATTCCATCTGATTTGCCTCGGGTCTTTATAGGTATTGGGTGTATGTATGAATTGGCTGTGTGATGCACTGTGTGAACCCACAGACTCTGAAGGGCCAGAACCGGACTGACCGCAGAATAACTCGGCTTTTGATTTGGCACTTAGTCGTTTAAATCAAATAATCTCTGGGTAACAGCGGCGTGGCCGTCTGACAGGACGGAGGACAATACAGCCAGTCAGCTTCACCATCACTTCTCAGCAGCGGAGGCCCGAAGCAAAAGGCCCGTTCTGTCGTCTTAATCTCTGCGAGCTGTTGTGCAACACGCAGTGTTTTCTTTAGACATTATAAGTCTGAATGTAAAATCAATGTGGAGAGCGTCGACACGAGCTAAAGGAGATCTAACGTCTCATGTTGCAGTCAGAGAGTTTTATTATCAACCTTTCTGGGTGTCGATTATTTATTATCTTTACAACTTTTTGTAGACATCAGGTGAAGTCTCGGGTGAAGAACTGGTACATGTGATACCGACACGACCGGCTGATTAATCGTTTATTTAAATGACGGTAGAATAATGAACAGTTAGCAGACGTGGTCTCATTCAGTCAGTGTTGTTTACTGACTTCTGTTCAGCGAGTTGTTGACGTGTTTTGAGGGATTAACGTGCGATACTGTCAGCAGGAGATGTGTCTCAGCCCAGAACAGACCACAGTCACTTTTAATTCAACTTTATTTCTTTTATTCCGCAAAATTGGGCTTTTGTCAACATTTTTGTTTATTTATCTGCGACTCATTTGTTGATCTTGATGAAGAAAATCGTGCATATTCAGGTGACTTGTGTCTATGCGTGAGCACTGTTAAGGGGGACTGTAGGGCCTTGGCGGAGGTATGCGCTCTACCGAGTGCCATTCTAGTAAAGGAATGTGATTCAAATGGCTCTTATAACATATGTAATCATTCTTCTGACAAATGTTTAACCCAAAAGAGTGTTTTTTGTACTGAAATGTAGCACATATTAGCATAAAATAGAGATATTTGACTAAAGTACATTTTATATAAGTACAGTACTTATAAACACACACAGAGTTTTAATATTTACAATATTAATGAGGTGATAAAAGTGAATAAACAAGCTGTTCTCAGAGGACAATAAGCTCCACAGAAACACTGTCTGAAGCTAGAAAAAGGTGGCAGGGTCCGCCACATGTAAACAAAGCAAAACAGCATGAAAGTTTGTTTATTCAGTCATGAAAACAAAGAGAGTTTATTTATTTAGTTTGCTGAGTCAGAAAATGAAAACGTATAATTCTGACATGATTGTACTTTTTACTCCATTACATTTATTTAGTTACTAGTTACTTTAAAGATTTCAAGCATCTTTTAATTGATTTATCGGACTAAAAACATTACATTTATTGACACTTAACTACATTTAATTCCAGTTACATTTAATTACAATTGACTTATTCTCAGATATACACGTATATATAAGTAGTCAGAGCACATTCCAGCGCTGGTTCTGGTTCTGAGCGGTGTGAGAAGCCCATTCTCAAAGCACTGTTATTGTTCTGCTGAGGAGACTAAAATGAAACACGAAGAAGAAGAAGAAGAAAAAAAAAACATCTGC
>OMLP01015969.1:0-10760 GCA_900302685.1 Spondyliosoma cantharus
GTAGCCGCTCTCCTCCCGTGGCTGTTCGGATCTGGGCTCAGCAGCTCGGCCTTCTGGGGGCTCTTCGAACGCTCCTTCCTGCTGTCTCCCGCCACCGCGTCTCGAGGGATGTCCAGAGGCGGCAGGAGAGGTGGGTCGGGGGCCGGGGCCAGATGGGATGAGGGCGATGACATGGAAAGGCTGTCGATGGGAGGGGCTACTTCCGACAGGCTTGGGGAGGCTGAAGGGCAAGCATCCCATGGGGCGGCATTATCTGGAGCGCGAACACACAGTCAGTAACATGAAAATCACACACACACACATGCGCACACAGACACACACACACACACTCGCAGACATGCCGCTGCACAACCACACGGTGCATCAAAAAAAAAAAAAAATGCAATAAACACAGCAATCATTCCTATTCTACAAGCTGAAAGCATTAAAGTAAAGATCCGAGCAGGACTACAACCTACTTCCGAACGTGTCTACTTTTAGACGGCATCAATCAGCCTCCCATAGCTCTCTTTAAAGCCTCGGCCAATCTAAAACCTTGGCGGAAAATCGAAAACAGGTTTAATGAAATGGATGATGTGCCCAATAGGGTGGTGCTTTAGCGCGAAGGAAAACCTCAGGGGCCGGGTGCCTCCGTCTCTCTCTCTCTTAAGCCTGAAGAAGTCCGTATCGAGTGCAGCAGCTGCAGTGAATCTACAGCGTGCTCCTCCACAACTCTCCACTCTCACGGACTGTTAGCTCCTGTTACTGCACCGATGAGTCTCGGTCCCTCGGCCATCAGTCATTTTCAGCCGGCCTAGGCAGGGGGCAGAGGCTAGGCGGGCTACACCGGCGCCACGAGGCCCAATTATAAGCAAACTGTAATGCAGTGCCGGAGCATTTTAGATCCTGGATACTCAAAGAGGGAGCGAGAGTAACCGGTCATGTCTAAGTACGCCGGGGCTTCACAGGCTTTTAACCTGCAGTGTGTGAGGCACGACGCGTGTTCATTGAACCCTGTGATTATCACATGCTGCGTTAATGCATCAGCTGTCAGCTGTACGTTTCTGCTGAGTCAACACAACACACATGACAATATAAACATTGGTGCTATAAGAGCGAGGCACATAATGAACGGGCCTGTGCTCATTAAGATTTTGGATTCTCACTCCTTAGACCTGCAGGAAGTGATTATTTGGGGTCATGTCTTCACCTTACTGAGTCCTAAAACCTTGAAGTAAGTTAGCATTGATTAGCAATTCCCTCGTCTGGAAGCCGATGGGTTTGCGGGTCTGTTTCTGTTCACACGTTTTGTTCGACGACATGTTGAAGTGTTTACGAGCCCTTGAAAGCGGCGGTTGCTAACGAGAGGCTAAATGAGACTACAGAGGTTGTCGGGGACGTTAAACGTCATCAGGCCGAACACAGAGACTCGTCGACTCACTGGTTACAAACTATTCTAACTCTAACTTTACAACTTGTACATTGATCCGATTATAGTAAAGCTGTGTCGTAGGAAGCTCAGTGTTGGCGATTTTGACGACACGCGACCGCGATGTAGTTCGTTTATAGCCTAACGCTGTTTTTGGTCTCCTGAGGGAACTATCTGGATTATTAGCTGCTAAATGCTCAACTATGTGTCTGTCTGCTCTTTGTGGCTGGCCAGGTAGTGTTCTGAATTTCTTATGTGTAATTTTTAGGATTTTTTTGCTGAATGAGGTGCAGACTTTGGTACAAAAACACACACAGTGCTACACAGAAAACAGCCACACAATATTATTCATGCACATGCTCATAGTCAATGCTTTTATGCAAACATCACACTCCTTATATCATTTTTTTTTTTTTTTTTACTTCTTTGTGTGTTCAGCTGTTCCCTAAAAAAAGTTCACGCGAACCTGACACAAAAATCACTTTGCTCCTTTAAAACATCATTATGCTAATGTTTTAAACAGCCAAATTAATCACTGGAGATAATTTGCATAACCTTCCAGTATGCAAATAAAGTGCCTGCAAACTACGAGCGATGAAATGCTGAATCGAAGCCCACACAGGAGAACACGTGGGTTACAAAAAAAAAAAAACGCAGCTTCCACTGAAAACAAAAGATCTCTAATGATGGAGAACTGCGTCTTCTGGCAGACCACAGTAAGACTCCCTGCGTGTATTATTTCAAGGCTGGAGAACAACCTCGAGGCGAGCATGACAAAAGCTCTCCACACAGAGAGATTAAGTCTCTGGCTGGAAAAAAAAAGGGGGGGCTGACAACATCACATCACCCTCTGTCTCCTGTGTTTGAGGGCTGGAGGACGACCGACGAGGCCTGATGAATGTGCACCACTGCCGGATTTTTTGTTTTTAGCGTCGTGGCGTTCCCCCTAAAACGTCTTTTCTCTCTAAGTGGGAGGATGCGGGGAAAAAGCGTGCCGGTGCAGAAGCCACGGGAGCGAGTGACGCATTGGAGTTTCATTTCCCCGCGGTGTCACGGGAATGAATGTCCCCTCCCGGGCTGGATTCACGCCGCGTTGGGTAAATAATCTGCCGAAATATTTCACGTTCATCTCCCGCGGCTGACCCGGGGTGAACGCTCATAACGCTATATTTCTGGGCTTGTAGGAAGCTGCTGGCTTTCCGATTCATCTTTCAGTCAGGGGGAAGGGGGGAGCCGTGTACTCTAATTTTCTCCAGCCTCCTGCAGCTCGAAGCCAGATTTGTTGATTACTTTAGGAGCCAAAACGCTTCATGAAAGAGTGTCTGGAACAGGTGGTTACAACGAAACACAACACACAGAACCACAGCACAGAAAGCCCGGGTTAAGTGAAGAGAAAAACATTCGTATGGTCACAAACCGTGTCTTTAGAGTGGCCCGTTAGGAAGAAATAGGGGGAGCCATGCTTGTCACTTTTCATGCACATGGAGAGACTGGAAGATACCATTCCTATAGAAGGGGAAGTAACAACCTAGACCAATCAATTAGTGATAGGTCACTGAAATGGACAGAAGATAAACTAATGTTAGTCAAGATAGAAGAGAGAAACAATTAGTCTTTTTTTTTTTACAGAAAGAAATACAGAATACAGCGAGTTTATAAAAGATATAACATGAATCTAGATGCATGCTGGAACAGTATTATCAAGAGTTAAAGTGATATTAAGACAGTGAAGAGAGAACAGTCTCAGTGTTAGAAATGATTCTGAAGACAGGAGGTCGTTGTGGGTACTTACCGTACTCGGGGACCTGCCCTGTTCCCCTCTTCAGGAGGAGACGAACGCGTCGGCCTCCGGACTTGATCAGCTCGATGGCTCTGGCGTGGGTCATGTCCCGGGTGCTCTCTCCGTTGATCTCGATGATTTGGTCCCCGACCTGGGTGTCAGGGAAGGAAACGAAGTCGTAAACAGAGAGAGAGAAAACGTGTGTGTGCTACTTCGTTCTCGGGGCGGTTTCTCATGGTCTGGACCCGGGCCCCTGAAATAATGATATTTCAGACAAAGTCGCGCTTCTGGCGTTCTGGCAGTCGTTTGGATAAAGGCCCTGTTCTGTTTCAGGAGAGAGAGAGAGAGAGAGAGAGAGAGTCCTGGCCAAGACAGGCAGCAGCGCATTTACAACTGCTGCAGACATCAAAAAAAGCATTTAACCATGAAAAGGGAAGTGAAATAACGATATAATGGTTTTTTTTCTGGGCGCCGGCGTTCCTTTTTTGAATCGGTCCCAATGAGGAGAGAGCGTATGTGGCAGCATGTGGCCGGAGAGAATTTGTGACAGCCAATAACAACTTTCCTGAAAATGAGACTAAACCAGAGTATTTTGATGATGACCAAATAAAACATTAACTACCGATCGTTGTGAAACGCTACAGCAGTTTGCATCCGAAAACAATTATGGCTGTAGTTTTTTTTAGCTGTTTAAAGTCGTGCCTCAAATTAAAAAAGCTACTGCGAGGGCGATGTTAGGACGCTGTTGAATTAAACACAACATCACAAAGGGAGATTAAACCATCCATCGAGTTAAAAATACACACAAAGTCCAGCAAGGAAAAGTTTTTAAGAGTTTGCTGTGGAAGAACTTGCTCAGAGCCTCGACTCTCGACCCTGCCGAGCACCTTCGGGATGAACATCAATGCTCGACCTGGACAAAACGCTCTGATGGCTAATTGGGAGAAAATCTTTGCAGCCAGGGTCAAAAAGTCTGACATATTGATCCATGTTGTTGCCATAACTGTGCTCGGTGACCTCAGGCGTGGCTCACCTTGAATTAATATCCCGAGTGTCATCGTAAACTTGTCGTCTGAGAGACAAGCTTGTGTACTGATTTAATATCAGTCACCACAAATATATGGGAAACCTGAATAACAGACAGATACTGAACGGTGATCTAACACTTAATAATGGCTGTACAGCTGCTGATAAGAACATTATAGTGCGTCATGAACAGATTATTAAATGTTTATATATACGGCTTCTAAATGTGAAATGTCACAAGTTTCGTGCCTTTTAAAAGAGAGTTTCGCTCCTGATCACTCCTCGATGAAATAAAGGATTTTCATACTGCTTTCAGACGTAATTACATAAACGTTAAAATGGCTCCACGAGGCTCATCCGGCACGCTGCAACGCCGTTTTGACGTCATGTTTTGGTGACTAAGAATCTTCAATTAAGCGCTACAGAAGACTGCGTCGTGGGATCCGTTTCAGATGACATCGTCTCCAAGAAAGAAAGTCTTTTAGCTGCTGAGAACTTCAAGCACCGACGCTGTTTTTTTTTTTTTTATAGATTTTAGAGTTCCAGTAAAGCTGATTTGAAAAATGATGCTTTTATACAACAAACGCTTAAATCATTGACTGACATGTTTGTGTACTCGCAGCGTTTGAGGATCCCTTCCAAAGTGTGTGCTGGAGAAAATGATTGATAGGAACCTGATATCAGCCATCATATCGCCAGTCACAGTTCACAAAGGCGAAAACAAAGAGGAGCAAATTAATGAATGTGTTGGCATGCCCGAGACTGAGTCGATTACGATGCGGCAGGTTTGTAAGTGAGCACACTACATATGAGATTGAATATTAACAAGCTTCTGTTATTCTGGACGACGGTGATTTATAAGGATCAATATGGATCTATAATTCACCGGCTTCTGTAAGCGTTAATAAGCATTAGCCGCCATGAACCGCTGTAATTAAGTTTGGCAGTAATTTCGTGTGGATGGAATTACGGCGGAGCGGTTCTCACGGGGCCGCTGAGGAACATATCAGGACGCCACGATGAATACCAACAGCCTGAGCGTTTAAAACAACTGCAGCAGCTGATGTGTCTCCTCCTGTCGTGGAAACTTCCTGACAGGTTAAACTTCAGCCCTCCTCCCTCTCCGTCAAGGCTCTCACCTCGCAGCCCGCCAGGAGACGAGGGTTGACTAATGGGAAGGATTCGTGGGGAAGGGGACAAAAAACACGGCACCCAATTACGCTTGCAAATGGAGAAGTCCTCCGGTAATGGCTGGGGTAATTTGAAAGTCAGGAGTGGACTCGAGCCTGGAGAAGGGGGGGAGTCATTAGGTGTCATTACGATGGTCTGAAGAGAGGTGGAAGGCACGACGGGTCGCTCGTTAATCCTCACCTTCTAACAGCAGAGGACAGCCATCTCCATTTTCATCTTTAATAAAGAGGGAGCTGAATTTTTTTAGATGCCGGCACATGAATGGCGAAAGAGGAGCCCACACACAACTCCCTCTGTTCGCGGTTTAAAGCTCGGAGAGGTGATTAAATGAGCCGAATGATTGTCTGTAATAACCAATCAATTCATACAATTGTCTTAAAAGCCTCTGAGCTGACACTTGAACCTAAAAAACAGCTTGTTAGAATAAGTTAGCGCTCCTTGTTGCTGATTAGTTTGTGGCTACCAGGGCCGAAAATAGATCCTTTCTTTGTTTTTTAAAAGACGTGATAAAGAGGACCGGCGCGGTTAAAACTCGGCAGGGAGTCACAGCGCAAGTGAGCTTTTGGCTTCAGCGCCTCAAAACGTGTCAAAGCGCCGCTCAAATCCAAAGTGACAGGCATGTCAAAAGCTTTTTGAGCAGACGCTCACATTTACTTAAGTGAAATGCAGATTGATTCCTCTCCGCACTCGGCAGTAAAGATCGAGGATGATTGGACGGGGGATCAAAGTGTTCTCTGCACCTTGTTCTCTGAAATCTATTCACCAGCACAGCGTCGGGTGCTTTTCAATATCCGACCAGCGGCGTTACCGTGTGGCCGTTCATCAAAAACAATTCAGACTCAGTGGG
Source organism: Spondyliosoma cantharus (assembly GCA_900302685.1). Taxonomy (NCBI): domain Eukaryota; kingdom Metazoa; phylum Chordata; class Actinopteri; order Spariformes; family Sparidae; genus Spondyliosoma; species Spondyliosoma cantharus. Next base: position 6,253 of record OMLP01015969.1, read on the forward strand.
GCAGATTAACTCTTGTGAGTGTTTACACTCCACTTCACTGCACTTCAGAGGGTAATTTGGACTCTACTTCGTTTATTTGACAGCTTCACTTCACTTTTCAGTTCAAGATTTTACAAAACCATGAAATTTATGAATTACATACATCATTGCTAAAGATTAAACCAACATTTTCGGTCTGTCTAATTGGGAAAGAAGTGAGTTGACCGGACTTCTGTCGCCTGCTCTATATATTAATAAAATATTAAATTATATTCTTCTAGCTTAAAACGCCTGAATCTCCAACCAACCTGTCAGAGGCTGAGTTGCATTGTGGGTAAAGTAGGCGTGAGGTTTTGGTGTCGAAACAGAAAAAGAATGCACAAAGAACAAAGTACATGATATCTCCGGGTTTGCTGTGATGTTTTTGATCCTTCAAAAAGAAACAGAATAAAGAAACACGTCTGTCATGACTCTGACGATGTTTAAGAAGCGTTGCAGGTTACTTGCAAAGAAAAAAAATCCTTTTATGTTGTTTTTGTCGACCCCAATAGTGGTGAAATAAAAAAAAGATCACATTTGTCTGGCAAAAGTTTCCTTTACAAACGTCAGCGATCGTCTCATTTCCTCTCAGAGTTTCCCTCTGGAGGCTCCTGACCCTCTGGTTTAGAACAACTGCACTAAAAGTAGGTGATAAATCTGATGTATAAAGAAGTTAAACCAGCTCCACTTCGACCAGCAACAGTAAAATAGTACTAACACACTGATGTATCAGTATTAACAGTCTAATATTAAAACATAGAGTAATGTATCAGTCACAGGGGACATTTTCTTGTAGTACTTTAAGTCTGTTTTGCTGAAAATAATTATTAACATTTCTACTTTATTAAAATCAGTTACTTGAACTGAACTTTCCTTCATTCCTTGTGCTCTTAAATTGTATTATAAATTACCTTTTTATTTAGCATTTATGCTCTTAATTCCCCCAAATCTGTAATTTTACTTATACTTTCCTGTTTATTTTACAGGTTTTCACTGTATTTTTCAAATATTTCTTTCCACATAAATATACATTCCCAAATGTATTCTAATTCCAAAAATACTTACTTTTATTCAACAGATAAGTTTCAAGTTAAAGTCTAAGTTCAAGTTCAAAACTGTAATTGCATTTATAAAATTAGATAAAGCTACTTAGCAACTGTACTGTGAAGACACCATCTGCTTGACTCTGATGTGCACGAAAACCTGGAAATAAAGTGTATTTTTAATTGTTTTTCACAGTTTTTTTTGCCACCCTAGCAACCGTAATATTACTACTAATACGACTATAAATGCTGTTTTTACGCTGTTGTACCCTGCCTTGTAAATCTTTAATGTCTGACACTTGTAATAGAGTATAGAATAGATTCTTGTGTCAGTATCTGAGTACGTCTTCCACCACTCATCGAACTTCACTGCAGCTTGTACGCTGTCTTTAGATTAAGCTTAGGAGAAATTCCATCCTCCTCCTCCACCACCTGCGCCAAGGCCCACCGGCCTCCATCGACTACACCAGCGAGGAAAGTAATACCTCCCCCGGGGGCATTTTGAACCAATTATCTTTGACAGGTTCATTACAGATAAGGAATGTAGAGCAGACTGAAGCCATCAGCTCCAGACGTAAAGATCGGAGAAACTTCAGGAAAGAGAAAAAGAGAAGGAGGACGTCGGAAATCAAGAAGAAGTGTTGGCTGATATTCTGCATCGACAAACAGAGAAAAAGCTTCTGTGGAAGTTCAGATTTATGTTGCTAGGACGAAAGGACATGGAGGCAAAGAAGGGGAAATTAGATGGAAAATTCTAGATTTTAAGTTTTTATATCTTTATAATTTCAGGAAATATGCGTCTGCTTTCTCCGGCCAGATAGTACAGTAGCAACTGTAGCTGGAGGGAGAATTGTGCAGTTATGAAAACATTAAAGTACAGTCTAAGTTGGCCCACTTAAATCTTTTATCCGTTTTTATCTTTATGAATATTATCTGTTACTAAATGCAGCGGAGAGTTTTAGAAACTTTGGGAGGAGACAAACGTCTAAAAAAAACTCCCTGCCACAAAAGGACGAAACCATCTCTGGGTTATTTTGACAGATTATTTCTTAACCGGCTCTGAAAAAGTTGCTGTTGCAGCTTTGATAACATCAGACAATTACAGTGAGCGTCTGCCATGTAATCCACAAAGATAGAAAGCAGCTTAACCTTTAAAGCGGGTGTAGTGGCTTCCTTAAAAGAAAATGACACCATCAAACTTACCCTCATCCTCCCGTTGCGGATGGCCGGTCCGTCCTCTGCCAGCCGCAGGACAAACAGGTCCATCTTGTACTCGCGCCCTCCGCGGATGCTGAAACCGAAGCCCTTCACGCTTTTCTCCAGCTCCACTGTGAAGAAGTCGAAGTCCTGTGTGAGCTGAGACAAGCACAGATCAGATGTGATTAGTGCTATCTGAGGAGAAAGTGGGCCACTACAGCAGAACAATAATCTCAGGACTCAGCAAAGATGAAGTGAATAAGAATTAGGCAAACAGAGCACAACCAAGAATTATATTAGACCTCACCGTATATTATAAAAGGCATTACAAGACAAACAAAGGAGCTGCTCAGGAGGTAAAAAAAGTGTCGCAAAAAAACTAAGAATGGTGATAAAAGCTTTTTAAAATGCAGCTTTACATGCAAACAGTTTGCTAATGTATTATCTTTTTTTAAACTGTCAGTGTCGGCTTGAAGTAGAAATATGTGAATTCAATTTGTAAAAAACTCTGTGTATAGTTTGAAGAATTGTAGGAGAGCGTCGCCTAATTTGAGGTATAGAAAATATACGGTATATACACAAAAATAATTACTAGGTAATCTGGAGTAAAAACTATAAATCAGTCAAAATTTCGGTAAAAAAATAAGAAAAGTATTTCTATCATGATGAGTCGATGTGAATAAATCAAATAACTGAATTAATAACTTAATTACTTTATGTAGACTTTATGCATTAATCTTTCCTTCCTTCCTTCGGAAATAGGGCTGATGAGAGTCATGACAGTCAACCAAAACAGTAAAATTGTGGGCTGTCAATAACAAAACAACGAGCTGAAAGACACTAACATGCTCTGAAGACCTAAAGTGAACTATAGAAAGTAGAGAAGTTATTTGATCCATTGTTAATATAACAATTGATTAACACAGCTTTATCTCTTTGGTCTCCAATATCCAGTTTCCGTCAACTTTTCCATCCTTACTTGAACCGGTGGCATCCTGTACTCTGGGATTGTGAACTGCCTGGCGTCGGGAGCTAGCTGTCTGTAGTCCAGCAGCGGCGGGTGTCTGTAGTCCAACGTGGGCGGCTGCCTGTAGTCCGCCACAGGAGGGTGCCGGTAGTCCACCGGCGGCTGTCTGTAATCGGTGAACGGCGGCTGTCTGATGTCCGGTTTAACATCCTGCCTCGCCTTCACCTCTGACCTGTAACTAACAGACCAATCAGCATGAAGAAAGGACTTCCAGGAGGAGTACCATGACTATCATCAACACCTTTGGACACGTTAATCTACTCGTATTGTTTCGGTTGTTAGCGCCCTGGGAAAATAATGCTTCTCGACACGCTGCGGGCTCACCCAGTGCTGACAGAGATGACTTGTTTTGGTTCGCACTGACAACCATTAAACAAGCCTTCAAGTGAGCAAATTAAACAGTTTTTTCTTGCACATCACATAAAATGTTAATAGTAAAAACAAGTTCTCTCAGAGGCTGGTGATGCAGAGTAAAAAAAGAAATGTGGATTCCGTGGAAAAGGGGGGAGGCAATGACACTGTAGATTTTGGACCCCTCTAGTTCTTGCTAAAATATTCAACAGATCTCTATAAAGAAGCAATTTGTGTAAATAATTTAGCGGTCCATAAGAGTTAAGTGATGTTATACAACACACCGGGTAGAGGGAGAGGGAGGGTGAGAGGTGAATGAAGAGAGCAGCGATATAGAAAAAAGACAATGTTGGTGGGAGAAAAGGTGGAAGTAAGAGGAAGAATCTGTAAGACAAAGAGAATAAAAAAAGTTAGAGGAAGTACGAGAGAATGAGGACGAGGGGATGAAAGTACCAGACTCGCTCATATACCTGTATTCTCAGAGGAGCAGTGCATCGTGCCCCAGAGACAGATAGAGGGCTAGTCTATAAAAATGCTTCACTGCATCAGAAAATCGAGACAGCTGCAGATCTGACGCCGTAACGGCTTTCATTAAAACGGTTTGTTGTGCTCTGTAACGTGAAATCCTTCTAAATGGTGTCTTACCTGCTCTCGTGGGTGTAGGTCTGAGGTGGAGGGGCGGGCAGCTGGGTCACAGGGCTCTGGTGGGGCACGGGGTTGGGCTGGCTGATAGACGTGTTCGGCTGGCTAACAGAGGCGTTGGGTTCTGTCACCGCTGGGTTGGGCTGTGGGGCGGTGGAGCTCGGCTGGATCTTGGGGCTGTGCTGGTGGGCCATGGGGCTCTGCTTCTCTGAGCTGGGGGCTGACGGGGG
>OMLP01015969.1:10780-31270 GCA_900302685.1 Spondyliosoma cantharus
GATGGGGGGTTGCTGATCTCTGGAGGACAAATCGAATGTACTTTTTTAGCTTTATTTAGCCAAGTCACGTCTTTTTCGGGGCTTAAATCTGCATGAATTGACTTTTTGCCTCCTTGGAAGCAGCCAGCAACTAGTTAACACATTCAAATCTTATTACCGTCTCCAAGCAGACACGAGACAACATTAGCATTCATTGGGAGCAATGTTTCTGTCCACCTGGTGAATCCAATCCACGTTTTGATTTGATGTGATTTTGAGGTCTAAAAAAAACATGTCGTCTTTGTTAGCACATTTGTTTGTGTGTTTCTGCCATGTGTCACTCAGACAAATACTATGAAACCTGCAGCAAAGCCCAGTGGTCCCCTTTAGTTCAATCCGGCTGAATCCAATATCAATTTCAATTCACCAGCAAATTGCATTCACTCAAGGGTATCAGCCACCTAAATATACCTAATTTTCTTTTATTAGGATCCTTGGATTCTTTCCAGAGAAATTCACGAAAATGTCGCCAAATGCAAAGTTAAAGAAAGTTAGAAAAGAATCTCGGATCCGTTTCGGTCTATTCTGGATGGAGAGTTATCCTCCATCCAAGTTAAAGAAATCTGTAGTTTTTGTGTAATCTGCCGACAAACCAACCAACAAACTAACAGTTAAAATCCTCGACAGAAGTAAAAAACAGTAGGTGAAGGTAAGGAGGCAAACCAAGCGTCATTATCACAGTAACAAGACAGAAATGACGTGAGTATTTACTTTAAATCATTCTTCAGTCGGTCTTACTTGCTTTATGTTTCTGTTGTAGGGGTATACAACTGATTGGGATTAAAATATTAAAATCTACATGCAGCATATAAGAAGAAATCACGGGGAAACTGAAATCACACACATTTTTCAGCATTAAAGTCGCTGTGAAGAGAGACAGAAGCTCTGTTCAAGCATCTGCATGCAAAAGTGTTACGGCGCGAAGAAGATGTGCAGACCAGAGAAACACAACTCATGAATATGTGACAGTAAATCTAAAAAGAATCACTTTGGTATTACAACTTTCAGTTAATGGGGTGAAATCAATTGCCGTCATAAATCAAGTACTGCAGTTTCAAGTCCACATCCATCTTGTCTACGTGTTGCGCGTGTCCACGTGTGTCCACGTGTTTCTCTCACCTTCCTGCGGAATGATCCTCAGGGTGACGCTGAGGCCCGCGTCCTTGATCAGCTTAACGATGTCGGCGTGCGGCATGTTGACGATGGACTGGCTGTTCACCGCCAGTATCCTGTCTCCCACCTTCAGCTTCCCGCAGCGGTCGGCCGGGCTGCCCTCGATGATGCGGCCAATTTTATGTGGCACAGCTGTTGAAGATTCGTGCAGAGCACACTGCAGGTTAGACGCGCTCAGCAGCAGCAGATTGGAGGATTACGCCTGTCTGTGCTCATACACCACTCCCTCACTGACTGACTGAATATGTCTCTGTCTCTCACATTTTGCTATTCACCCCAGGCTTACGTAAGGCATCCAAGTTTTTTTTTTAATGTGTGTGGGCGATGCACCGATGCTCACGGCCGCTTACTGGAGATGTGTGTGACTGACGTATCGTGGGAGGGCATGTATAATTGAAGAGAGGGAATGAGAGGTGCTTCACGTTTTATTGAGCCATTACCCCTTCTTACACTTAAGTTTGACTCTATTCTTGACACTATATGAAGCTGACCCGGTGGTTTATATGCGTCTAAGTGCCTCCACATGAGGTTCAGCACTTGTTATGCAGTATAGAGGGTGACTGAGCATGTGCTCGACTCTATAAAACACCACTAAAACAATCAACGGACTCACTGTTGGTGGCAGCCGCCTCGGGCCGGTTGAGCGAGCTGATGATGACGAAGCCGAAGCCTTCGCTCTCCTTACGATTGATGACGACGTCACTGGGCTGTGCGTTGGGCGTCGTCCTGTCAGTGGTGTTGGGTGCCTGGGTGGTGATGGTGCTGTTGGCATACGTGAAGTCGCTGCGGGGGGAGCTGTGCTGCGTGGAGACGGAGCCGGGGCTACGTCCGTTCTCCGGACAGGACTCACCTGTAGGGGGAGGCAGAGAGCTGAGCAGACAAAAAAGACAGTAGAGGAAGACGCATTTTCTCAGTCCTAACCATCCATCCATCCATCTTCTTCCCCTTTACAAAGTCTGGTTAGCGCTAGCAGCAGTGCTAAGCAGGTTTTCCAGCTCCTCTCTGGGGACCCAAAGCTTTGACCGGCCAGATGAGATATATAATCCCTCCAGCGTGTTCTGAATCTAGCCCGGTGTCTCCTGCCAGTTGGATGTGCTCGGAAACCCTCCGAAGGAGGCCGCCCAGCAGCATCCTGACCAGATGCCCAAACCACTTCAAATAGCTCCTTTTGATGTGAAGGAGCAATGAACATCTACAAGTATCCAGGGGAGGTGACTGTAGAAATGATTATGGGTGGTACTCTCAGTGCTTGTAGGAACTAGCGTAGAGAACAAAATAAATAAATCCTAATAACTGATGGACTGATGGCACTTTTAAGGCTTTAGAAGCATTAGCTAAGCCGGCTACCCTCATCTTTAAGGGTGAGTCTAGCCACTCAGTGGAAGAAGCTCACTTGTATCAGTGACCTCATTCTCTTGGTCACTATCCAAAGCTAATGAGCTGAGGGTTGGAACATAGATCGACTGGTAAATCCAAAGCTTTTGCCTCTCCACCACAACTGTCCTGTACAATACCAGTATATTCTAAATGTTGGGCCTTGCTGTGTGTTCATGTGGTGTCGGAATTACTGGAAAAACATTTTTCCGAATGGGAAAAAATGGGAAAATGATATCCTCTCAACTCAGATAGCTGGAGGAAATGTTGGTACACAAGCTGCCAAATTGATGTCATATGACGCTGAAACATGGCAGATGAACGTAAACGTTGGGTTGATGATGTTAATGTATTGTATCGTTTCCTTTGCTCTTCCTTGTCACTCAAATAGCTTGAAACATAATTTTTGGCGTCCGTGCTGTCCCCACACTCGGAAGAACAACTTCCCAACTCGGGAACAGTTGTTTAAATGAATCTACTGCTTTAATCTTTAACTACGTGCTGTATTTGGTTAGATTAATATATCATGACCTCTGCCAAGGAGGCTGCAAAATGTATTTCCACGAAACCACTTGGATGGAGGATCGGTCCCAGCCCAGAATAGACCCCATTAACTTTTGGTGTGGAGTATATCTCAGGGAATACTGCATTGATGATGACAAAAAAAATGAATGCGTATTTAGGTGTCTGGTGTCTGCGAGCGAATTCAAAAGGGGTTCTTGCTGGTTACACGCATTAAAATAAAGAATAAAGTAGCAGAAAAGTTGCATGAAATAATCAAGAACCACAGATTTAAATAGAGCACTTGAATAAATTCACTCTCAAACACTGTGTTGGATATAATTGGTGGACAAACATGAGCCACGTTTGCTGGAGATCAAAAGCAGCCTGTCAATCACTACATCGTCCTTATTGATAAGGCAATTTAAGATTTCTGACACTCTCTCTTTTCACTGAGAGAAATTACCCACGTGCCGCATAATTGCGCTGGAAGAATCGAAGGATAATTCTTGCATGTGCAAACACAATTAATTTTACCGGCACGAGGACTTTCTTTTTGTTTCCCGCGTCTTTCCCCTTAAAATTAGACGAGCCGGAGCTGAATCTCATCCTTGTGAACGATCAAGACAAGCAAAACAAAACAGAGAAGCAAAGGCAACTGTCACACAACGTGGTAAAACACATCATTAAAATGCAGCACAAGTCGGCGCGAAAAAGCATCTTCTTCTGCATCTTCTTACACTTCGTCTGTCATACCGCGGGATCAAACCCTGCGCTGTTCTTTTGATAGCTCGCCGGGAAGCAGCGCCGCGGTTTATTGTAGTCAAATTGAATTGAATTGAAACTGTAACGTCAGGTTACTGTTTTGTCGCACTTCTTTTACGCCGAGAAGTGCACAAATCTTATTTTATGAGCAGGAAAGCAGTCAGAAAAAGGATAATGAATCGTGTAAAATCAGGGTCATGAGGTGCAGGCAGAAGTGTGAGCTCAGAGCAGGCAGCACAGTCAGACATCTTGCAAAGTGCCAGTGGGAGTCAGACAATTAGGATGGAAGTAAGGGCTGCAGGAGAGGCCAGCCGTGAGTCAGACAGGAGGGCTTTGGTGAGAAGGAATTGACAAAGACGGCGGAATAGAGTGGGAAGAAGTGGATTGGTGAGAAGAGTGTGTGTGATCGCGTGTGGGGAGGCGGTAATAATGAGAAAAGGGAAGGCCAGAGTTCACGGAAGTGGGTCGAAGAAATCTGCCAACGTCCGGAGAGCAATGGTGTGTCTGTGTGTGTGTGTGAGTGTTTTGTGGCTGTTTCAGCGTAATTACACAGAGAGATTAGCGCCTCAGTTTTACGACTGATTAATTTCCTGAATCGGTACAGGACGGGAATCATGGGAGAGAGAGAGACGGGAGAAAAAGAAGGAGGACGGACAGAGATGTGAGTATTGAGCTTGTTGGATCAATTCACTTGATAAAAACAGTGTCCTAAAGCTGCTCCGCGCAGGATTAACTAAGTCCAACAAAAATGACTTTTTTCAGCGAGCGAGCTTCAACCACTGACCATTTAAAGGGTTAGTCTGACTATGATTTACATTTTTCTAATCATGTAAAAATGTGTTGGAACGTCTGCTGCATTCAGCGACTTCTGAAGGTTTAGATCAGCTCATACATATTTCATTTTTTGTGAAAATCTAACTCAATCACACCTGGACGCTGTCGCTTTGAGTAAACTCCGGCTTCAGCACTATTTACTCCAGCAGGAGTAAGTAGTGTATTTACTGGGGACTATTTACAGCTATGGATTATTACACATTTTGCGCTCTGGTGAGTATTTACAGCAGCAGGATGTTGTTTGCGGCCTTAATTCAAAATGGACTTCGCTGTGTGTGAAAGATAATGGAAGAACGCGCCGCCCGGTGCAACAGTGAGGCCCCTTGATGCATTTTTAAATAGCTTTTGGACAAAAGCTGGTAATAAACAGACATTACTTTTTACACATTCATTGCTGGTTTCGGTCTTTTTTATGAGAAAAAAAATATAATATCACAGGTCTTATCATTTAAGGGGAAATATGTAAGAATTTTAGTTGAAAACCTTCAAAAATGAACTAAAATTATTAACAGAATGTGAATAAAAGGACAGTTTTGACATCATTTCTCTGTCTTGTGTTGCAGAGATGACTACTGATCTTTTCAAATAAAATGTCATAACTTTAGCATTTTATTATAGACGACATTTATGTAAATTTCATGTCATTATTACCAAATGAATTGTCGAGTAATGGGCGAAAATGAGTTTTGTGAAGTCACTGTGACCTTTGACCACCAAATACCAAGCAGAATTTGAAGAAATTCCCTCGAGGCGTTCTTGAGAGATCTCGTTCACAAGAATGGGACAGATGTACGACCTTTGAACCCCAAAACCTGAAAACATAATGCTGCTGGCCACGGCAACTGCCGCCGCAGAGGCATGAAAATAGAGAAAAGCACCACATCGTTGCACCTGAGAAGCTAGAAGATGTAAATATTTGGTCTTAAATAAAATAGCGAACATCTAATCTTTAGGAAACATCTGTGGAATCTCACGATAATGCTGCACACAAGAACACCTGCAGGTCAACCCCATCGACGTGTCCTCACCTGGCTGAACCCTCCTCCTGATGACCAGATTCACCTGGCCGTTTCGCGCCGCCCCGTGCATCAAGTCGATCACGTATCTGTGTGGCTTCCCCACCACTGGGATCCCATCCACAAACAGCAGCTCGTCACCGGGCCGTAAGCGTCCGTCCAGGTCGGCCGGACTCTTCTCGATGATCGCGCCGATCAAGATCTGTTATTACATGTAGACTGTTAAAAACAGGAAGTGGAGGACCGAAGAAGTGGCTTCAGATGCTGAACTGTGAGTGTCACATGCAGTGTTTGTTAAGGTGGTTGTTATACTGATACACAAATAGCTCAATAAGGTGACTGAATAATTGCTTTTTGGTTACTTTAACAGACAGCAAAAGACACAAAGGCAGCCAGAGCCAGCACTCTCTCAGGGGTCAAAGGTCAGGGTTAGGTGTACACAGTGTGTGTGTAGTAGGTTAGAGAGGAGAAAATGACAGGGTTCCACGCCCATCGCCATACGAGCCTTCTCACGCGTATCCGGACTCACAGGCTGCCCGGCCTCGTCCCCACCCAGCACCCGGAAACCGAAGCCGGACTTCTGTCTGCGCAGGTGCACCTCGATGTCCTGGTACTCCGCTCCTGAGGAGACACCACCACGGATCATGTTAGAGTCCAGGAAATCACAGAACATGTCCTCAACACTTGTCCTTCCTCAACTTAAGTTTTAGCTTGGACAAGACAAGACAGATAGCTGTCAGATAGCACAGTTCTGTAATAGATGAATTCCTCTTCAAAGATAAGATGTTTTTTTTTCCATAAATGCAGTCAGAAAACATGTTTTTTTATAACACCGAAGATCTTAAATGTCATCTTAAAATACGACAAGGTAGGATTTCAGGCTCTTCTGTAATGAGGCCCCTGATATCTTGTATGTTTTAAGGTTATGAACAGTTTGTTTTCTAACAGTATCCCTGCAGAGATGACGATTTTACCTGAGGAGTCCACAGGAAAAACAGTCCTTGGCTGGCCAGGTTCTAAAAAAAAAACAAAGGATGCAAGGAAGCACACATTAACACACAGTCACCCACAAATACACACATCGTCAGCCGCCACACCAGCATAAACACATTCTCCCATAAAGGCTAGAACAAGGCAGAAAGTCCCTGCTTCAGCATTAATGTCACCGCGGAATTTCAGCATCATCCATAAAAGTCAGGAAGTGCTTACAGCGTGTAATATACCCGTCCTTTATTTACAGTGTGAGGTGGGATGCAAGCACTGATCTGCAATCAACTGCTTCACACAACGACACGATTTTGCAAAATGAACTCAACCACAGACAAGTGGCAGCGAATGAAAAATTGATTCCAATTGTAACTGTTTTAATCACACTAAGCGCTCTGCTGGGACTCAGCGGGAATTATGGGAGAGAGAAAGATCATGACGACAGACACGAGGAGTGACACAGCTGTTACCACAGAAACCTCATGCAGTGCTTCTTTCTGTATTTAAAAAGAAAAAAAATAATCAAATTATAGCTTTTCTTTGCTTTCAAATAACACGATCTTCATCCATAGATCTGGTTAAATTGTCAAGATTTGTTCCAGTTTCGATTTTTTCCTGATCTCTTAAAGGAGGTCGTTTCTATGTTAGCTTAAAACAATCAGAGGAAAGCACAAACTACGTAAAAATAAGCACACTGTCTCGCTAACTGCTCGTATATATCCATTTATTTTGGTTTTAATCTGTGTGCAAAATGCCTTAAACTTGGATTCTTTGCTGCCCCTGTACTGTAATTTTATCTGTGTATTACTTTTATCTACTTTACTTTAAGTCTTGATACACGTTTTTTATTTTCTTTTTTTTTGTATTTACTTGCATGTTTATCCTTTAATTTAAATCTAAGTTAAACTGTGTTACACATCCTGACACTGTTGCGAATAAGGGTACATTTTTTTCCGAGTTAGAATAAATCAGTAAATAAACATCAGATGATGATCAGACCTCCCTGCTGTTCCATAAACTACAATACAATCAGAGGATCAGACAAATGAGGTCAATGTCGGTTAATAACACACTCAGCTAATTAAGTACAAAAGGCATTTTGTCTTATAAAAACATACTGTCGAGAGATTAAAACAGATGACAAGGATACACGAGGGATGCAATTTAGTATAAACCGCGAGGTTTACCTCATTTGTGTGGGTTTCTCATTGGATCATTTACACAACATTTACAGAATACAACAGTGATGTTGGCCAACATTGCACCTGATGAAGTTTGTGTAAACAGAAACGTTGCTCATAAACACACCAGCAGTAGGTCAAACAGTAATTTTGTGTCTATGATGAGAACTTCATCTGCTGATGGAGATCATGTCATATAATATAAAACTGCAGAACAGCTGCTCAAAGAGTCGTAAAGGGAGATTTTTTTAGGGGAAATTCTTCTTTTTTCCACAGGTTTTAAAAAAACATCCATTCAGGAATCTATCGGAAAAAACAACCACTCCATTAAACAGGGTTGATACAATATGAAATGGCCGACGTGAGACAGGCGTCAGCTCTCTCTTGTGCCTTTCTCTGCATTAGTGAGAGATCGTTTAAAGGATTTGTTAACCCAAACAAATCAACAATCATTATACTCACTCTCAAAATTAGTTTGGTATTTTTTTTGCCTCGCTCTTGCTGTGAAAATCTGCCACCCAAAATATCAACATCTCTTTCCAGAATCAGTGTCCTGTTATTCTGGATAACCCCCAGAAAACACTGTGAGCATCCATTAAACGTGGTTCCACTGCAAAGTGAAATATCTGCCTCCACCACTAGAGGCTGTGGGTTTAATTTGGGTGACCTTTTAACCCAGCCTGGTTACATAAACGCCGACATTGATATATTAAGGCTCAGAGAAGATGACGATGAACCAACATTAGCAGCTCCACCAGCAGCCTGGGGTCGTGATACTGCCAAAAAAAGGTCACAACCTGCTTCATCGACACCAGCTAGTGGAGGAAATGGAGCAGTCCTAAAAATCTGTCTGTGCCTATTCCCCCGCTGGGCCTCACCCGACTCCACCCCTGACCTTTACTGAGAGCACGACGAGAGTGAGCGCTACGCCGTTCACTGTATCCATGGCCGAAGAGGAGGGAGGAGGGATCCAGGAAGAGGCTTGATAAGGTCTGACAGCAGTGTCCTCTTCAGTAACAGGTGTCTTACAGAAGAATAAACACCTGTGCTCTCTATGACAACTCACAACGTCAGATTAAAGAAGACCAACGAGAAAGTGCCACTCACACTGACACACACGCAAAACAAGACTTTGTCGCTACGATTTCTGCCATTAATCTAAAGGTGCAATAAGCAGGATTTGGCCAATAACAGCTAACTGCTGCTAACTCTAGCTGCCTTTAGCTAGCTAGCTCAGTTAGCTGTGCCGCTAGTGGTTCGGACATGGAGCTGAGGGACCAGGGGAGTGTTGCTTGCACAGGATCTCTGCAAAACAATATATAGACATCATAACGTTTATACACAATTCTGTCCTTTTAAATACAGTGTACGTATGATAGATTTAAAAAAAAAAAAACAAAAAAACAATTAATGCTCAGGTTCGTCTACTTTTAAGCCATTGTGGACAATTCTGGGGAGTTTTCTGGTTGTTTGGGGTTTTGGCAGCCTGTGCACAGCAATTAAAATTTTACACATGGTCAGGATTTAATTTCTTTCCACTTTTAGGACAATAAATAAAAGATTCAACAGTATTTATTCCAGGAAATGTGGAGAAGACAATTAAACGAGGGTACAATTTAGGAGACAGCTAACTCAATTAAATCAGCTAATTTGAATAAAAACCAAAACATTAAAAAAAATCCAATTAGGCGAAAAATGTAAAGACCCACTTTTATATATATCATCCAGCCCTGAATTGTAAACACCCATATATAAAAGTTTGTTCTGCCTGTGGCATTAAGCTTATGATGTGTTTATTCTGATGATCACATTTTACAAGTCACAGGATGGTGATAAAGCTGGCAACAAAGCACTTTGTTTATTATCTCTGTATATGAAGTGAACTAGCCGGATGCCAGTGTCTTGAGACTTCCAGTGAGTGAAAAGACCGAGCTGACGGGCAGGTTTTGTTTGTTTACCTGTGTGTGTTGACTTGTGCGTGTGTGTTCGACGAGCGAAGATCAAGCGAGATAATATGAGGAATTAGCAGCTGCAAACGCAAAAATCAGCAAATGGTCTGATGAGCCTGTAAAGCCGAGGTGTTTGTGCTGAGGATTCATCAACGGATCTTTCAGTTTGATTGAAAGAGGTCAGCGCATCAGAGCAAGCTTTTCAAATTTTTTCTGTGGAGCAGCGAAACAGGACAACAAAGAAGTTGTGGGTGTTTGTGTGAGAGAGAGATAGATAGAGAGAGAGAGAGTGATGAATCTTCAGTACTCCACCTTCCAATCAGGAGTCCATCTTTCTTCAGTGCTAGAGAGGAGTGTTTGTCACAACGCTAACACCTGCAGTTTCAGCTCTGGTACTTACGCCTACTCTCAAAGATAGCCCTGGACTTCTCATAAAGGTCATAGGGGTCTGGTTTAGCCAGGGCTAAGACCTCGGAGGCTGAGTCTGGGACCGAGGCCCTGTGGAGATGGTGGGTTGGGAAGGGGGCGCTGTGGGGGATAACGGGGGCTGAGAGGCTGGTCTGAGCGGGGCTGCCCTGGCCCTGTTGGGACTCCCACTGCTCCAGCACCTGTGAAGCACATCGGCAGGATGGGTCAGCATTTCAGTTGCACCTTTCCCACCCGTGACACTCGATTTTACCCCTGTCACCATGACAACAACAACACTGAAAAACTGAAGCGTAGTTATGGTTTTTGACCGTTCGCTAATCCCCAGTTTAGCACTCCTGTCAAGCTTCTGTTCTCGCAAAGCACACATGCAGTTAATGATGAGAACAGTGGCAGTTTAACCATCCAAGATTTGCTGTAAGCTTTGAAAAAGTAGTAATGTTACAGACAAAGGTAGACAGAAAGGTTTGTCATTTATTGTTGGCTGAAAACTGGTCCTAGCTGGGCAGTAGATAGCTTCAAAAACTAATGCTAGTACTTAATGTTCATTACCAAGTCAGTTAAAAAAGCTAAATTTCAAATACTTCTAGAGGATTTAGTAAAAAATAAAAAGTTCCTAGCTGTTTTTCTCTGCTGGGCTGCAGCTAGCTTCACTGCTAATTCTACTGCTAAAATGCCAGTCGAAAAATATGCATTTTTAATGCTTCCAGAGGATTTGTTTAAAATAAAAGCTTGTTAAAGGACATACGTTAGGCAACGTATGGCTACATACATGAAAAACTGCTATACAATTTAGACTTTTACACTATTCAACATCCTCACCAGATAGTAGCTAATGGTTGCAGGTTTAGGCGCTAGGCTACAAGTCCGTTAGCTAAGCGGTTGAGAACTCTCTTTATCCGGCTGAATTTTTAATGATTCCTGCACATTTGTTTAAAAATGAAAAGCCTCTAAAAGGACTTAAGCTATGCACATGCTGGCTACATAAATGATACACTGTTGAATAATTGAGGCTAAAACTCCCTGGCTAAGATCCTCACCATCTGATGATCCATAGAAGATGGAAATAAAGGAGCAGTATTGCTCTTTCATTGCGGTTAGCCCGAGTATTATGGTATGTTACAGTATTATTTATAAGTGGTGGAAGAACTTTGGCTGCAGATGTCTGAGTTGAAAGCTCCCAAAACGAAATATAAAGTAGGACAGAGTTGGTAATGTTACTCTGCAATGATATTCTGAACTGGTCTGAACAGGTCTAATGTTCTAATGTAACTTGAAACCTCACGTAGTAACGTAATAAAGTTAGCTTACACCTTAAAAAATAATGCTGGATAACTCCTGTCTGAAGTAAGCTAGTTAGCTTGTTATGCTAACACCTATAGCTCCTGTTAGAGTCGATTTTTTGTGTTTTTGTGTTTAAACAGGTGATTAAAAAAACTTGTCATGGCATGTGAAGAAATCAGAAGCTTGACAGACCTTTCCTCGTTACTGTTGCTATGCTGTGATTGGTCAAGCGCCGTTCAGGGGCGGGGTTTAGCAAACGATCAATTCATGCTAGTCGACAGACAGGAAGCCAGAGAGTTAGTGAGGTTAGTAGCTGAAACAAGCAAAACAATTCCAGGCTTGATTTAGATTGCAGTGAGTCGGAAAACACGGAGACAGAAACATTTAGAAGAATATGATGAACAGATAAATATGGTCTTATTTTGGAGGATGACAGCAAATCTGGTACTTTATTATTCCTACTGGAATTTACATAAGGGAGTACACTATATATTGTACCAGATTTTCATAGGTTTTATCCAAAAACACATTCAGAAATGTGCTGTCAACTGTCTGAGGTGACACCGGCAGTTTTGACAACACCAGTCAGTCAGAGTGTCAGCCTTGATGTGTCAGATAAGCATGGCAGCTCAAGTCGCAGCACGACACTAAGCAGATAGCCACGATGACACGCTGACGTGTCAGAAAGTGTGAGGGACGGATCCGGAGGGAATGACAAGCTTTTTTGAAACTGAGACGGTGAGACTGGCTGCATATGGCACGCTTTAATATCGAGAATTACAGGGCATCTGGTTCAAGACGTACCGAGAATAACTATCAGCTTCATAAAAAGCTCAGAGACTGAATCAAAAGTGTTTCCACTCCTTGTAGTTTTACTCGTGTCTGCCATTGATGTAAAGCACGTCTGTTCGGGGCAGGCTGCTGAGACTGGGGACCTTGTTAAGGCTGGGATTACACTGCTGCATCCTGATCTCTCTTTTGCTCTGTCTCTGTTTGATTAAGACCGTTGAAGCGAGTACACTCTGGCTATAATCTAGTTGGTCAGATGGATAGAGGACAGCGCAGGCAGACTTATGGAATAAAGACACCTGCACGTGTTCTAGCTGTTGCCTACAGTATTAGATGGATTTGACGGACAAATCTTGATAAGCTCATTTGCAAATGAAACTCCCGGGAGCTGCAGGCTGAGCTCGACTGTAAGTCCATATGACAATTAGGCGAGTCCCCCGTTCTTGCCTTATTAGTCAAATTCCTCCATATTTCATTTTCCAGAGCAGCACAAGTTACTTCCTGTAACAAATGATACCCAATTAAACTGAGACTGAACTCTGGTGTGTTTGGGGGGGTTCAG
This sequence comes from Spondyliosoma cantharus, assembly GCA_900302685.1. NCBI lineage: Eukaryota > Metazoa > Chordata > Actinopteri > Spariformes > Sparidae > Spondyliosoma > Spondyliosoma cantharus. The sequence goes on from OMLP01015969.1 coordinate 23,661, forward strand.
GAGCAGGGGGAGACGGGGCAGGTGGGGCGGGGCAGCCAACAAATGAACACTGCGGGGTGAGGAGAGAGAGACGTGAACAGACGAGACAAGGGAGCCAGGCTCAGCGTGCTGCCTGCTATTTTGTAATGTTCAAAGCTTTTTCCCTCAGAGCTCAGAATTACAATTATCCAGAGGGAGATGGAGGCGATTGATTAAAATTGAGAGAGAGAGAGAGAGAGAGACTAGAAATGAAGAACAATGACGGGGGCAAGTGTCATAAAAAGCTGCACAATGGTGGTTTGCCGTGATGCTATTTGTGATCTGGGAACGAGGACAACAGGAGTCGGGGTCAGGAGCTGGTCAGAGCAGCGCTGGGAGGACGTCCAGGCATGAAATGGATTACACACATAGTCGCACAAAGAGAAACAAAGAGAGACAGGCAAAAAAAAACACTCGCGTGTGGGCATGTGAGTGTGACAAATACACAAAAAGACAATGTGAATCTGATCTAAAAGGATGTTTTGGGTTTCTATTTTTTCAGTGGGCCTTGGGACAGCAGATGATACTACAGTAGAGTATTAAGAGTGGCGGAGAAGGCAGAGAAGAGATACCGCATGCAGGCTTATGCTTAATGTGACAAATGGAAATAAAGGAGCGGTAGACCAGGGTGAAAATGTGGAGTTGTAAGAAAGTGCAAAAAAGGCTTTTAAAGCATCTGAAAAATGTTGTAAAATGAAGATAAAAGAGAGAGATGGAAATGTGTCTGAACCTTGCCAAGGCAGTTAGAACAGAGACTCAGCAGCTCTATCGCTGTAGCATAATTCAAATGCCCTGAGTGTGGATAACCCTGATGGCTCCGAGTCAGGTCATGAATTAACTCAGACTTGCAGGATCAAGAGTTTAGTAGCCTGATGAGCGGGCTGCTTGACCTTTTTTTGCCATCCTGATACCATAAAGAAGGGCTGCGAATCAAGGTGCTGCGAAAGCCACGGACATATTGTGAAGTATCAGTAGCGTTAGTGCGGTGAAAAGATGGGTTGAAAAGTCATCTATATATCTTACAAACGTTGTTAAAAAAGAAGATTTGAGAGTATGCACACTGCAGCCATCGGCACTAGAGTGAAAATCTGCTGTATATTAATGACTGAAAAGCAGAAATGGGGACAGTTTTAGAGGCTGGTACGTGTTACCTGCTTAGGGGTCTTCCAAGGTGAATAGTGACCTGCAATGTTGAGAGAACAAAAAATGCTTTAGACTGAAAAAAGATGGTAAGAACAGATCGTGAGATGAAAGGTTTCATTTCAGCTGTGAGAACCGATTGCAGGGGATTTTTGTGGATAATAAATTGAGGATAGAAAAAACATTATCAACCAAACACAGATAAACTAAATGAAAATAGGAATGCGACATGAATATAATGTGCTTGTGAATGGCTGAAAGAAAAGCACAGACTCGAACAGGATAAAGGCACAAAGCAGACGATGGCAAATACATTTCTATGAGGCTGGTGAGGTATTGTGAAGGCAGAGAGATTAAAATAAGACCCTAGAAAAAGGCAGAGCTGAGACGCACGCTCTAATATAATATGAGATGTCTTGATATTGAAATGATGGAGATGAAAAAACATGACAGAAGGTGATCAACAGGTGTCAGAATGGATATTTTGAAGGCAGCAATGAATTCTTCCTTTCCCGAAGGGATTAGATTGTTTTATACAAGTCTAGATTTCTGATTTGGGGATATTAGGAGATTTTCTACAATGAGAAAAATGTTAATTTAAGTTGCATTAAAGCCTAAACATTCATTTATTTGTGGCCACAATAACAAAATTGGTCACCATGTATTGATTTTCATATTTTCAGCAAAATCTCTCCCTCTCACATAAACATTGCACTGTGTTTCCCACACATAGACTTTACTTGGATGGCTGCACAGGTTTATTAACGGCCACTAAAGTTTATTTAGTGACCCATTTTAGCATTTCTTATTTTCATTTTTAATAAGTCTGAAAGAACGTTAACACAAAACTATGGTGGATAATTAAGTATAATCAAATCAAATCAACCTACAAACATCACAGGGACAAACAAAATCTTCTACAGACATTTCCTTGAGTGACATCATTTGAGGCAAATTATCGGACATCCCTCTGAGGAACCTCTCTTAGTTGATACGGTGAACAGTTGCCTGCAACATTAGCACTCATTTGTTGTGTTTGTGGGCACCTGGTGTCCAATATTTACTGTCTTTTTGCTCTGTTTTTGGTCTCCACCACCAAATGTCTGCCTCTTTAGCTGCTACTATGATCTATGTTCACCAGTTAATTAGTAACTTTGTCTGCCTGCTGTTTGATATTGAGTACTAACATTACATTGGGTTAATTAGTACTTTCTTGATAAAAAAACACTAAAAGAGATGAGACTGAATCAAAACAATACAATGAAAGTAGTCATATGATCCATTGTTAGTTAAAAAAATATTTATTAAAGCTTTTTAGTGCAACTAAAAACCTTCTATCATCTAGCTTCAACTAAAATCTCATCAAATATCAGCTATTATAGGACTTCTTTCTTTTCTCATTCCAAAAAGGGGCTTTTATGAGTCTATAATAGTTCTGTCAGGGGCCTCGGCAGTGACATTGAAAAGGCAGTGGGATTTCAGAATGCTTCACTTAAGTGGGTTCAGGATGACTGCCCCGCACAATAAAGTGTTTTCAGTTTGTAAGGTAGTGCAGAAAGGTAAAGGCCACATGTTTTACTTTGACTTCCCCATTCATCTTGTTTTGACCTTTAGAAAGGTACGCCGCGCAGTTTTGCTGTTTGTTCAAGCGCAACAACCAGAAATCTATCTTTTCATGATGAAAGAAAACAATCAGTGAAAAGCATACAGAAGTAATGAAACATACTGTATGCTCCAGCACTAAAATAAAGGTGCACGCTCAATCTTCCTGATTTACTTCCTGTCCTTCTTGTCTTTCAAGTGCTGCCATACTCTCCCATCTGGAATGCTACAAGCATATGCAAATGGCGCGATAGAGTTATGAGGGGACTGCGTGAATGATGCACCAGCCTTCCCTGTCTTGGCCTGGCGAGGCTCCAGTCACACTGTAAAACATTTGTTTCACTGGAATGGTGACAGTATGTAAAATCAACAAAAGCTACACAAAGACTGTCAGAACAAGCAAATATTGAAACAGATGCAGCTTTTATAAAACTCAATGCCATTTTCACTCTCAATGCACCTGGGGATATTTTTCCAGCACCAAAAAAGAAAGAATATTTAGAAAAAGTACACGAACAGCAAAGAAAGAGCAGATTTAATTTCTTTTTCTTGCCAAAGAAGGTCAATCAACGGACGGCTTTCTCTCCAGAACACCTACATCTGAGTGAGTGCGAAGGACACGGTGAACAAAGAGCAACAGAGCATTTCCTCAGAGTGGGTGACTGAACCTGAGCTGAGCTGGACGGACAGAACCGAGGGGCACTACCAGGCAACAGTGACTGAGGTGCTCCACAGGGTAGAGTCGCTGTTCACTCAGGCGCACCAGACATTTAGTTGGACGGGGGTGTCAGCGTGCCCCGTGGCTAAAAGTTGAGAAGGGCTGAGAGACTGAGACAAAGAATGGGAGAAAGAGAGAGAGAGAGAGAGAGAGAGTGAACGGAGCTGTCCGTGGTGCTGAAAGCCTTTAGACTGAGCGCTAACCAGACCTGTCAGCTCGGGCTGCTGGAAACTACATGAACTGTTTTGTCAAACTTGCACCTCGGTTCTAAGCTAACCGGTGTGTTGTCCTTCTGTGAGTTCCCTATTTGTGACACACGCAAGTCCAGTGTAACGGCAGGATATCTCAGTTATTCATTCTCTGTAATGAGAGGGGAAAAGTCCCTAAATCCACGCCCCCCCCCCTCCTCAGCCCCTGGCATGGCTTCAGATGGTGGAAGTTGTGGCTCGTTTTCCGTTTCTGGCCAAAAGTGCAATTAAAGTTCTGAACTGGAAAGTGATTCCAAGGAGCCTTTTTTCCCCCTCCGACGGTGCTGAGTCGTCTACTTCCTCCAGCGATAATAGTGCCTTTTTGATCGGACTCAGTGCCAGCGAATCACCCAGGGAAACTGGGGGAAAAGGTTCATGTGGAATGATTGTGTGTTCACGGCGGACATGTAGATGCAAAAGTACAAAATCTGTCTTCAATTATTCACGTGTCTTCAATGTGATGAATTGAATTAGTTCAAGATGAAAGAATTAAGTCGTGAAAATATTCATCTTTTCTCATCATCATATTCACCCTAAGTTTGTTTAAAGCCACCTGTGACTTAGAATTTAGTAAAATCTGAATAAATCAAAACACTGTGTGGGCGCCATGTTAAACAAAAACTGCTGAAGGTGGACAGACATCCGACCACTTAACACACATAAAGCCACATTTTTCCACCCACAAAAAAACACAGATCTCTCTTTAATTGCACATCGAGAGGCTAATACTAGCCCTTCAATTATTTAAATAAGCCTGTGATGACACTACAATGGGTTGCAGCGTGTGTGAATCTTTCAGCCCTTAATGAATATGTATCTCCTTCTCACGAGCGATGCTGGCGGCGTCACATTAACATCCGCGGCAGAAAACTGATTCTATCCACCTCCATTCAAATGTCCGCTCCGTGTTCTCGAAAAAACAGCTGTCTGTGTGCAAAACAAAATTATTTGAGAGGTGCACGGTTGAATATGCATGATTTTAAGGCTCAAAACAGCACAATTTATTTAACCACGCTCGTGCAATCACTGGGTAATCACTTTGTCTCGTTAAAGCTCAAATAGGAGCGCTTGATTTGTTTAAGAGTCACCTATGTTGGTAATTCTTCTCCTCACACACCGAGGGAGGAGATGTTGAGCAAACTTTTGCATCTGTGATCTAATTTTGACACATAAGACTAAACTCCATCAGCTTTGTTTAACCCTTTCTGCTCGGATCTAATCTCTCCCTTGGCTGTCTTCCAGAGGCCGACTGGACGGGATATTGATCCCTGGCGGGCAGCTCCTCTGGGTCTGGAGCTGATGGGGACAGAGCTGTAAGTGTGAACATGGCCGACAGTCTGTGTTCTCCTGGCAGAGAGCCGAAGTCATCACTCCTCGGCTCTCTCCTCCCTTTTCCCTTCCTCTCTTTTGTTTCCAACTTCGTGCTCACACACATCCAATGAATCACTGTCTAGTTACACACCGATTCCCTTGGAGGCAGGAGGAGGCTCAGTGAATCAAACCCTCCTTCTTTTCTTTGTCTACAAAGCGGACCTTCAGCATGATCCTCAGAGCGGCCCTGAGGTCATCCGTGTGCACACGACCAATCTCAGGTGAAAGGTCAAACCTAGACAGCTGAGTCATAATGTACAATTTACCCAGGGTGCTACTAGAAAGAGGGGTTTATGTAAGCGTGCGTGGGCGTGTGTGCAGAAGGATGCCTTGGGATGTTTGCGTATAAGACGATGGAAAAGTGTGCCTGGCTGGCACGTAGGTGTGCGTGCAAACCTGTGTGAATCAAACCATGTGGCTCGGCATTTGTGTGTGAGCGCGTGTGGGCGGGCGGCAGCGAGGGGGAAATGCGGCAAGTTGGAGGAAGCAAAATGGGTGAGCGTACATGTGAACGAGCTGAAAAGTCTCTGCTGCTAATTACAGCCCTGCGCCTCTGCTGGTGTGGCAACGAGGACACAGCCTGTTAATGGTCCAGATAGTCGCTAATGAGGCTGTCTGCCATGCACACGCTCGCGCGCTGGCACACACACAAATAGGCGCAATAATTACGGGTGATGAGAGCCCATTTGTTGGGCGAAAATTTAGGGCTCTGGAGTCAAAGTGAAAATTTAAGGGATGGCTAAATATCATAACTATATTACGAGCGTGGGCTTTTTCAAGGTGATGGGGCTTAATTGACTGGATGGTTTTATCATAAATGGCTCCATATTTAGACGGCGAACCGGCGATCACGTTGGCTCTGATGTCTCGCTTTTGACGGCGAGTTCTTCGTGAGCGTTGTGGCACATGGCAGTGGGAATGTTAAAAAAATAAACCTGTTAAAAAGTGACCAGGATCCACATTACAATGACATCCAAAACGTAATCATGTTTATGTTCCCATGAAATTGAAAGAGATCTGGCCCAAAATATCCTTAATCATATTTTACAGTGTGTTACTTCCTGGTGAACAATAACAACCCATCCTGCACTTCGACGTTTTCTCAAATTTGTATGACGTGTTTTTGGGGTTGGGTTTCATTGGTAACAGGACAAAAATACAAATTTACTTTACTATTACTTTATTTGCTGATTTGGGTGAAAGTGGGTCATTTTTTTGGAGAAACATTTGCTGTTTTTCCCTCTGACCTCCCTCGCTCAACTCATTCAGTTAACATACTAGACAAAAACTGTGTGTAAATTCAAGACACGGCTTTACTCAGGGTTGTGAGCTGGGCTATTTCTTTCTGAAATCTCTGCTGGTTCCTTGGCAGCCACACAGTGACAACATACTCTTCAGCACATATTGCTAGCTTGGTGCAATTTAGCCTGTTTCCAGATATCTGAATCTGAATCACTGCCCAGGTCTTGATTTCCTCAGTGATTAAAATATCACTTGTTGCAAGTGATGGCTGTTTCTGCCCATCAACCGATCAGAGCGTTATAGGCAGGATTAGGAATGGCGATGTCAATGATCTGGCAGCCACAACACAGATGCCCAGAATGTATATAGAAACCGACCAGATCTGGACCACCTGTGGCCCGTAATTCATTGCTGTACGACCGCCGAGCGCAAGTGACTGTGTGGCCTGTCACTGGACCAGGACAACTGAGTTACACATCAGCAGGACGGATAGTCACTACGACTGATTGATTAGGTTAAAACGAAACAAAATAACCCTCAGTGCAAAGAGGAAATCAGCGTTACATGACGACAATGCTGGGCTGAACAAATGAAGTGAAACGAAGTGGCAATTCATTCTGATTATTAGGCTGAGTGTAATTATTTCAGCCCCGAAATAATTAGTTGATTACTTCACTAGCTGTCTGACATCACTGTGAACGGGAGGAAGATTTTATTTTTCAGCTTTCGAACTCAGCCAACAATCTTCTCGTACAACAAACTCTGAAGCTTCTGCTCTATTTGCATGGAAACTGTCAAACGAAAAGAGAAAATCGCCAGCTTTCTGTCTGCAGTCTGACGCAGTGAAGACGAATGTGAGAAAACTGCCACTTTTCTTTTCCCCATGATTGTCTCTTTTGTTCACGATGATTATACCTACCGCACGTCTCTAAATGATAGTGGTAATGACTTGTTGATGCTAAAAAGCTACATGTGCCCGTTGGATTGTAATTCCACAAACGCGTGGGAGGGGAGCCGTTCGTGCCCGTCTACGTGTTTTGTGTTCTCCCTCGGACCAGATAGTGAGAGGTGGTAGGTCTGTCCGTGGGATAAACATGCGGTCGTTCCAACGCAATTCAGTCATGCAGAAATATGCACACTCACACTCTTTTAAACTTTAGTCAGCTCCCGGCGCTTCTCCAGTCCCCCCCCCGCTTCAGATTGTGTTTTCGGTAAAAGTGATGAGCTGTTTGCTCGTCCCTGAACTCGCAAATATTTGGAGAGAGGCGGGG